>ML769703.1:0-76868 GCA_009733575.1 Gymnopus androsaceus JB14 | reverse complement strand
GGAGCGAGATATCGATAGGACAAGAAAATGCGGACGAAGAGAATAGCTGTAGAATAGGTGTAGAGCACAGGTGCTACAGGCGCCAACGGCTTGATGAAGCTTTAGAGCGTTAATACAGGTCAATACCAACTAATACCGAGTCTGGGATGCCATATTTCGCAAGGAAATCGCAGGCCGCGCGCTTGCGGAAGTAAAGAACTTAGATTAAATCAGCTCCGAGCCCAAGGTTCGGTCCTAGGTCAGAATCACTGGAGGGGACTAGAAGCGTTCGACCTGCGCTCCCTGAAATTCAACCCAGCGACGTACTTTACTACTGTACGTGCCATTCTCGTTTCCATCGTGAATGGCGAGAGAGAAAGCGTCATTACGAACGTGGGAAGCCTCCATAGGCCAGAGCAAGGCCAAAGCGTAATTTATCTCATTTTTAAGAATTCATATTTTTTGCACTCGTCCTGCTCTTGGATTATAGCTTCTATACTCATGCCATTTAAGCTCTATCATAGGATCCACCCATAGGTCACCATTGTCATTCCCTTAGAATATCAATCATTAACGTGCAGGTCATTGAAGATACTCGAATAGTAGTCATTGTCCTGACACAAGTCCCCACGCGACCTACTTAACCGTCCGATTTCTGGTCACTGATATATGTACAATGTGCATTTAGTGTAGACGACGATGATATATATACATTTTGTCTAGTCTTTAGAGATATTCCGTGCAACGTATTCGTGGTAAACATGATGATGATAGATGTAAGTAGATGTTCAATGCAAAAATCACTCTTCGTCAGAGTCTCCTCCATGGCTGGGACGGAAAAGAGCCAAAAGTTCGTCCATTCCCAAATGGAGGTTCTTGATCTTGTCCCCGCTCAAAGCGGCACGCGAAAGCTCCCGTTTTTTATCTTGCAACTGCGACGAGACTATTGGTAAGCTGAAGAACTACGAATGAAGAAAAGACTAACCTCAAGGATTCTGTCTTCAACGGTATTGTCGATCTTCAGTTTGTAGATATTAACATCGCGTTTCTGTCCGAAACGATGAGACCGATCGAAAGCTTGGTCCTGTTCAAAGAATGTAAGCGAATGTAACTACCACAGAATGAACAAAGACCTTACCTCGAGAGCAGGATTCCACCACAGATCAACCAGAATGACATTGTTACACGCGGTCAGGTTGAGTCCTGTGATACAGTGAGCATTATATCGCGACCCCCACCACGAACATTCCACTAACCAGTACTCCCCGCCTTGAAAGAGATCAAAATGACCTTGATTCGCTCCTGTGTCTTGATCGTTTCAAGGGACTTCTCCCGTTCCAAAGGCTTCATCGAACCATCGTCTAGATTAATGTTAGTACGGGACGTTGCGTGATGAAAGATATACTTACAACGAACAAACTTGATGCCATTTTCGTTCAAGAACGGTTCAATGAGATCGAGCATGGTCGTGAACTGCGAAAAGATGATAGTTTTCTCGGTCCCGTCCGACCTTGCACCAACTTCCAGCAGGATGTCGAGCAATTTCCTGATCTTGGCCGATGCAGGACGATCCCTGCTCTGTTCGCGCGACTTGATAGCAATAATCGCACAGTCATCGCAATGCCCGTCCAACGTCTTGTTCGCTGTATTTACGCTCGTCAATCTATTGGGAAGTCAGTCCGCAAGACTCTCATGGTATTAGAGAACGAGTGGAAACATACACGGTAGTGCATACTTTGCATTTTTTCGAAACATTCAGCTGATCGAAGGCAGCAACGAGGTCATCTGCGTCTACGTCAGCAGAGTTTTTCTTCGCCGCTCTGGAATCGACAGCATCCAGGTCTTCTTTGTAATCTTTCGATACTAAGGAAGGATGGTTGCAAGCTGAGATGATTTATGGTCAGCGGGGAGCTCAATGACTATAAGAAAAAACTGACCTTGACGGAGCCTAAGTAGTAGCAACAGCACGGACATGTAATTCGCCTTTTGGCCAGCTTTATTGGCATCCTCGACGAGCTTCTCCATAACATCGCTCATTTTAGATTCAAGATTGTTGTAGAATTGTTGCTCGGAAGGAGAGAACGGGCAGGAAATGATGTTGACTATGCGTGGGGGCAGCTCGATGAGAACTTTGCCATTGACAGTATCGTCTTTACGACGTCGGAGCATAACCTGCTTCAAGACCACCTAGGACGAGGTGAGATTGAAAATGAAAAGAATACGAGGACTCAATACCTGCAAACGTTTCATGGCGCGATTTGCACCTTTACCGCTCTTTACAGGTTTAGCGATTTGTTCATTGAATCGTTCCCATGCATTGAACGGCTTGATACGAAGGAACTTTAGGAGCGAGTACAGTTCTGCGACATCGTTTTGCCTGCAAGATGTTAACATCACATGATACGTACGGCCGAAAGAAAATTTACATTGGAGTCCCCGTCAAGGCCCAACGGAACTTTGCTTCCAATGCATAACACGCCTTAGCTGCAGCGGTAGTCTTGTTTTTGATGTTGTGCGCCTCATCTTCAAAGAGAAGGTCAGTTAATGAGAGCGTCGTGTCCCAACTCTGCTTACCCAAAATGACACGAAACCACTGAATGTGGAACAATGCCTCCTTCTTTGCCTTGGTCGACTTCTTCTTGGGCGCATTCTTCTTCAACGAACGGCCGAAATATTCGGCCTCCGAATCACTATCATCTTCACTGGAAGCGACCTTCTTCGAATTTGCTTTCGCTTTGGGTTTGCCTTCAGCCGGGTTGAAAGCACCAAACTCTGACTTGAGCGTGTCGTACGTTGTAATTACAACATGGGCACGCCTCAAGACCTTGGGGTCTGTGTCCATGGACACATGTTAAGCATAAGGATCGCAGAAAGTGAGGAACAAACTGACCGGAAGTCCTAGCGGTGCCTTGGTGTTTCACGACTTTGAGGCCCTCAGTCATGCGTTCGATTTCGTCCGCCCATTGGCCAACTAATGCAAGAGGACATACAACCCTAGCAAGAAAGAGACACATAAGATGAGGGTGAAAAGAGTGTAGCGAGGCGACGTACAAGGTAGCGGGGTCCCAGCCGTCTTCTTTGTCGCTCTTACGAGGTTTGCCTTCGCAAATCCGCGTCAAGGTCTGGATTGTTTTCCCGAGCCTGTAATGAAAGACGATTAGGCGATAGGCCAAAAGAACGAAACACAATATGTACCCCATGTCGTCAGCCAAAATGCCACCCATTCGTTTCAACTTTGGATCCTCGCGACTTTTCATCCACGAACGTCCGATGACCTGATGCGGAAGAAGCGTAAATTCTTCCTTGAAGCCATCGACAACCGTGTCTTCTGGGTCGAGGTCAACATCTTGGTTCATAGCCCCACCCATGAGATCGCGGAGCGCCTTTTCCGCGTCTGCGGGCGAGATGTACCGATGTTCCTCGTCCTGGAAGTCTGGAACAACGACTTCTTCGCCATCCTTGAGCTCGTCTTCATCTGGCAGACTTGCAGGCGGCGTGGGCCTTGGTGGTTGAACGCCGCCGAAAAAGGCAGCAGGAGGGTTCACCACCGTCTTCTTTGGTTGTCCAAGGGAGGATTGTGCTGATTTGGGCTTTGACGGAAGGGATGATTGGCTTTGTTGATTAAAGTTCGAAGGTTTCAAGGGAAGGGTTTTGGCTTGAGTTTCTTCAAGTTCATCTTCCTCGTCAGAGGAGAGGATAATAGTTACGGGCTTCCGACTCTTAACGGGAAGCGGGCCAGTTGAACTTGTGCTGGACGAGGAAGAGGAAGACTAGATATGTATAGATTAATTCATCAAGATTATGAACCTTCATACAAGGACATACTATAGCATCTGGATATAAATCCGCGTTCTGGGCTAATAAACGTTGACGGCTGTAAAGAGTAAGAATTGGAAATAGATTATTACGGGACCAAATCTTACATGTTTTCCATGGCTAATGCGTTCAACGACTAAGGCGAAGAGCTTTGTCAAAAGAACTTAGCGATTGAGCAAGGCAGGACACGAAGGACGGAAGTTGTCGTCGCGTTTGCAGTTCAAGAATTGAGTGGCGCTAAGTATTTCAACCCCACATGATACACGTGCTATCCGCGTCACCATGACTCAGATGAGCGCTAAATCCGATTGCATATTCAACTCATGTTCATTGTTAGACTAATATGAAGCTAGTAGTGGTCAACTCTCTCTCTCTCTCTGGATTCGGTCTTGCATTGTAGCCATCGCCAATCATGGATCTGAATTTTCCACTGTGGTTATACCCTCTACTCCCAGTATGGGTTCAGTCAACGCGCAGTATATTTCTTCTTCTAGTAGTTTAGATGGACCAAAATCAAACTATCCAAAGAAAATACTCGTTTAGCGCTAGCTTCTGGCATCGCCGTCGCCTAGTTTCACAACGCTGCAGAGTGGCGAAATCCTCCAAGTACGGATGCCGATGACAATATCTACGCCGCCAATAGCATCTTTGCGGACGCTGCAGAGATAATCACACACGAGCGAGTGCGAGCGGTGTCAATTGGAAAGGCACTGGTTGTAGTTTCTCTAGAGCTGAGGATTTGTCCACTTGCAGGGTCAACTTCGCACCCGGGTTTGACATAGCTGGGTCTATCGTTTTAGATTCTGTAAGCATCCATCTTCAAAGTTTTGTAACCGATGGCAGAATCCCTGACTTCCTTGCCACAGAATGCTCTGGACTCGGCGTTCAGCACTTGGGCCATGCCGTGTTACTAACACAGCGCGCTCCTCCGTATTTTAAATGCTCGTCCGCCAAGGCCTTGGCGTGGATATGGCGCTTATTACTTGTTTAGGCTGGGCCCAGATGCAAAAGCATCTGTCGACCTCAAAGTAAATGGAACACATGGCGACCTGTTAAGAGTTATTACTTGACAATGCATGCAAGCTTATTGAAACAGAGCAATGTGGTCTTGGGGCGATATGTCCCTCTTTGGGTATTGCAAAATGTACTTTTTCAGCCATGGAAGGTTAGGCCCATACTCGCTTGGCTGGGTGGAAATCAAGGGATCCGATGGCAGCAAGACAACCACGGGATACGTCTCGGAAGATTGAAAGATCCTTGCAACTTCTTGTTCAGTTGATCCAGAGTACGATTCTGCGAGTGGAAAACAGCTACAGGGCTTAAACGTCATAATTGACCTCGGAGAGAAAGGCGTTATGGATGTCGAACTTGCGGTCGGAAAGATTATTGGAGATGCTGACGATTTTATAACCGCGGCTTGCAAGGCGGTCACAAATACCAAGGAAGCGCCCTTTTTGCTGTGTTTTCGCCTCAGGCTTCTTTTCTCGCTAGATGTAATCTGATTGGAGCGTTTCATTCACTCAGCTTTGACATGGACAGTTGTGCAATTAGATCGGATTCTCAGCTGCTATAGCTTCGGCCTCCTGTGCCACAAAGGGACCCTTTTCTGGTTAGTAGGTGATGCTAGCGACTTCAGCTGCTTGACTAGTGCAAAGTTGAATAACAAGGATCCGAGTTCATTTCTGTTTGACGTGAATGCTTTTGGCATTCGACAACATATAAAGGCGAGTCAGGGCTTGTCATATTTCTTACAGCTTATCATGAAGCTTCTCTACAGGACCATTACATTGCTCTTTGGTATTAGTATCACATCAGCCAGGTCTACATCCTCTGTGATCATTCCACCCGCAACTAGCAATGGTCCAACCCACACAGAGTTTATCGCCTCGTCTAAGAGCCTAAACAGCCCCAAGATATTCAATGTACAGCCCACAATGTACGGACAGGCATGGTCCTTCGATGCCATTTCATCGAAAGATCCTTTCTACTCTATCTTCGCAGTATTTTCTGCCTCGCCTGAGTACGCATCCGTCAACAATACTCTCGATGTGTTCATATACGTACAGGCTGGCCCAGACAAGGTGTACACTGCGATCAGTAAATTTGCTGAATTCGCAGAGCTGAACACGCACGGAAATGGTACGAGTGGTATTTGGAAGGGAACAGGATGCAGTTTCTCAGCGTCTGAGGATATGTCTACGATGACTGTCCATTTCACGCACCCTTTCGAGATTACAGGCTCTGTCGTTCTAAGAGCAGTCTGTTTTATTGTTCTCTAACGGTTTTGAAGCGATGCTAACTCTTTATCAATAAAGGTTGCTCCCCCTCACTACCCTTGTTCACCTGCCGATATTGGAGCGAGCATGGAATTTCTACCTCACTTTGGCTGGAACAATGCCTTCCCCGATGCAAAGACCAATGTGGACCTTAAAGTCAACGGTACACAAGTCAAATTTGAAGACGGCATTGGGTATCAGGATCTGGTAAGTAAAAGGATTTTCACTGTATCAACACAACACTCAAATATGTGCATCGGTAGAGTTGGGCAGACACCAGTTTGGAAGACGTTTTCGAACATTACATTTGGATTCACGGGAGGCTTGGCCCTTATTCCATAGTAGTATGGTTTATAACTGGGTCAGACGGTACGCAAAAGACCAGTGGATATGTTTCCAAGGATGGAGAACTTCTCTCGACGCCTTGTTCCGGTGTTACTATCGAAACAGAAGCTGCAGCGCCAAATTCTACTATCGGTCCAATCCAGAGCTTCAGTGTCGAAATACCTTTCGAAAATCAAGTCATCGTAGCCAATCTCACTGTTAACAATGTCCTGATTAATGAAAGTAACTTGGTTCATGGAACGGGTATTATCAGAGGCGGGGTAAAGGATGGAAGGATGGATTACAGCGGGAGTGCCGCTTTCGAGCACTTGACGAGCGTTTGACACCAAGTGGATTATTTTCATGCTTATTTTCGTTTCTGTTCGAAAGAGACTTTTTCTTGCAATACTTAAACAGAAACAAATACTAAGCAATCGCCTTTTTTGCTGCGCTCTCTTATGCCTCTTTTTCTGCTATCTGACGGCTACGAGTTTACTACCGTACCCAGCTTTGGCGAACTTCTGCTGCTCCCTTTTGGTCTTCAAGGGGAGCAATTACTCTGAACTGGTATGTATAGTTACAGCGGCTCAGCTACATCGACTGGAGGGAGGAAGACGAGAGAGAAGGAGAGGAGCAGAACAGCAATGCGAGCGTTCCTAGTTAGTTCTTACTTAGGTGAAGCTACTTACTCCAGTAAGTAATTCCAGTGAAAAGCGTAGATTTTGAAACCGGTATATACTGAACTCCGAGTCTACAAGTAACAATAAACAAAAATACTTATTCTACAGCCGGGATATTAAAACCATTAAGATCACACAGTAAGCATATCCCCAACGCACTCCGGAAGCGGAACGACGCCAAACATCCTAATCCTAAGCAGCACTTCTCAAGCAACAGAAGCAGGTGACAAACGATGTTCACGGTCGCCGGCGCGCTGGGACCAGAATCTGAGCTCAGTGACTTTTGTTCGTCATGAGTGCTATTTGCATTCGAGGTATAAAGGCCAGCTAGATCTTTTCATTGGCCCGTACAGCTGACTATGACATTTCTGTCCAGGTCCTTTATACTGTTTCTCGGTATCAGTATCGCGTTGTGCTCTTCTGTGATCATTCCACCCACAACCAATCCCAATGGTTCGACCCACATAGAGTTTATTGCTTCCTCTGATGGACTAAACACCCCAAGATGTCCAATGTGCATCTCCCAGCATACGGACAGGTGTGGACCTTTGATGCGGTTTCATCGACAGACCCTTCTGACACTATCTTGGCAGTATTTTTTGCCTCCCCAGAGCTTACCACTCCCAATATTCTCCATGTAGATTTACTCGTACAAGCTAGGGGCAACTTGTACAGTGCAGACAGTAACTTTGCGGAATTCGCAGAGTTAAACACGCAAGGCAATGGTATGAGCGGTGTTTGGGAGGGGACGGGGTGCAGTTTCTCTGCGTCCGAAGATATGTCTACTATGACTATTAATTTCACCGACCCCTTTGAGATTACAGGCTCTGTCATTCTAAATGCAGTCCGTCACTTATTATTCTGTCAAGCGAAGCTAACTCTGAATTAATAAGATTGCCCCTCCACACTACCCTTGCTCACCGGCCGAGATCGGAGCGAATATGAAGTTTCTCCCTCACTTGGGTTGGGACAATGCTTTCCCTGATGCGAAGACGAGCGTGGACCTTCAAGTCAACGGTAATACACATGTCAAATTTGAAGACGGCATTGGTTATCAGGATCTAGTAAGTAAGATGATTTTTATGACACTATTTATGCTCATATATGCGTTCTCGGTAGAGTTGGTCAGACATCAGTCATGAAGACGCTCTAGAACGTTACAGTTGGGCACACGGGAGGCTTGGCCCTTATTCCATAGTATGGTTTGCAGGTGAAGGGTCAGGCGGTACGCAAAAGGCCAGTGGATATGTCTCCAAAGATGGAGAACTCCTCTCCACGCCTTGTTCTGGTGTTATTGTCGAAATAGAAGCTGCAGCACCAAATTCTACTCTCGGTCCAATCCGAAGTTTCATGGTCGAAATACCTTTCGAAAATCAAGCCATCATAGCTAATCTCACTATTGGCAATGTCTTCGTTAACGAAGGCGATCTGGTTCTTGGAACAGGTGTTCTCAGGGGAGGCGTGAAGGGTGGGGATCAGTATTACAGCGGGAGTGCTGCCTTTGAGTATGTGGGGATCTCTTGAAGAGAGGCGGACTCTGTTACAAATTTTTTTGTTCAGGTTATTCGACTGCGGTATTACTATGTATGTTATTTGACCCACAATAAGGACCATCTTATGACTCAGCCAATGCACCGACCGATACGATGACCATCACACTGAAATGGACAAGGCTTTCGTTTCGGTCCTTCTTGAAATTCATGACCACCCCGCAGCTTGCTCCCTTCGATGCAATGGATGGCCGGAGCTCAATGGCGTGGACCGTGTGTATCATGAGGGCAACCAGAATCCGGATGGGCGAGTGGAAGAAGAGTTGCAGCCAAGCCAAACACGTCCCGACACCAAAGTCCTATGCCAGCCAGATCATCTTGAGAGCGGCGAGGAGATATCCTGTCAGGACGAGAACGTGTCGATGCAAATCCCTGCCGCGCAGTTTCTCGGTGATCCGAGTGACATGGCTTGACTCTGGAGGATTTTGCCCGACCTCGATTAGCGGTGGGCCGATAGCCGGAGAAGCAAAGGCCAAAAGAGCAAATAGAAGCTTGGGCGACGAGGGCCATGTCATCCAGCGGAGCGCTCAGCTGAGATACAGTATGATGGTCGGAGCAATGTCGAGAGGACGGTCGAAGCGTGCATGTCGGACTGGATGTGAGGCTGCATATTGTCCCAGATGCAATCGAAGACGAGTGAGCATTCTGCGTTGTCGCTCACATCACTGTGATGAGATGTCTTGTTGCCCTTTAGATATATCTGATGAGTTGTCACGGAGGGCGGTTAAGAGGATTATCTTGGCCGAGGGATACCAGTAGCGGAATTTGATTCTGGGAAGCATCGTGCAAAGCGGTTTCGCGGACTGCGGTGAGCAAGAGAAAAAGAGAGCGGCCGGACAGTAGGATTATATACTATATCTATACTTGGTTCATCACGTTAAAATCTAGTCTGCAGCAACCGACTAAGCGCCCGCTGAGCTGAATAATCTCGCGCGCGCTTCTCGAGGTTCGTTCCGTGGATCTGATGAAGCATTCTTGCTTTTTTAAAGTGAGCCTTGAGCAAGACAGAACAAATTTGATTAAAAGTTTCAAGCGGCTGCTGAATGTATGGTCGAACACAAAACAGATAAATAGTACGGACTATTACATAGTCGGCGGATTGTCTTGAACCTCCCATGGTTTTTTCCTAGTCGGAGCGGTGGAATTCGTAGGAGAAGCAGACTACAGCGATAATAAGCAAGGCGACTCTAGAGAGACAGCAGAACCTTACATTCAAATCTCCAGAGATCTTCTTATTATATGGGATTTCATCGAATTTTCCTGCCTCGATGAGTGCTTGAATCTGGGCAAATGAGAGTACTCTTTCAGTACCCTCAGACGCGATAGTGTTATGTGTTTCCGATGTCGGGATATCATTGCTGGAGGAAGATAGACTATTTTCGTAAACTTGGACTTCGTCTATAGACAGCGCGTTCCCAGTAGTGCTAAGCAGACTTCATCAGCTTGTGTAAGAACGGAAGCAGCTATAAGATTACCGATTAAAGTAGAACACGCGCATGGAGCGAAGCACATCCTCAGAAACGCTTGAAGAGCCGTTTATTGCGGCCAGGGATACTATATCAGAGAGACCTTTCTTCCAAGCACGAGCTCGCGCTACACTCATGTCCTTGATTCAAGATAAACATCGTACCTTGAAGCTCTCATCCGATTCGAAAGGATAAGCCAAATATTGCGAAAGGACATTGGAAGGTTCATTCGCAGCAGTGGACATAGAAGTAAATTGAATGATGGTGTCAAGACGCAAGATGCAATAAACCTTTCACACGCCGCTTTTCGTCCCTTCTTCGTACTTGTACATGCAGCGTCGGAATATCGAGTTATCCTCAGGCTTCCATTATCATTTATGCTCCAACGTCCTGCATTCTCCAACTACTTCTTCCCAGACAGCTGCTTCACTAATGCCTGTTTTATTACGGCCAAGCCAGAGCTCTGCACGACTCCGTACAAGACACAAGCTCTCTTACGGCTCAAAGGCTGTAGCGGCTTCTTCGATAACCAGTGGCACCCTTCGCGTTTCTAATCGAAAGAAACTCTCGTAGCGTGCGTGTATAAAACGCTACATGATGGCTAGCTGTCGTGTCCAACTAAGATGAAGCTGGCCAGCTCTCTCGCTCTGATTTTCGGTCTTGCATCTGCAGTCATTGCCCATCATGGCTCTGACTCCTCCATTGTGGTTATACCCTCTACCCCCAGTATAGGTCCAATCAAGGCGCAGTATATTTCTTCTTCTAGTGGTTTAGATGGACCCGAAAACAAACTGTCCAAGATCAACTCTACCTCGTTGGGGGATATATGGTATTTTGATGCCGTCTCGCCCGATGGAAAATATTCGTTCATCGCTAGCTTCTGGGCATCGCCGTCGCCTAGTTACACTACAGCGCTGCAGAATGACAAAATCCTCCAAGCACAGATGATCCTCCTGGCCGATGACAATATTTACGCCGCCAACAGCATCTTTGCGGACGCTGCAGAGATAATCACACGCGGTGACGGTTCGAGCGGTGATTGGAAAGGCACTGGCTGTAGTTTCTCTGGAGCTGAGGACCTGTCTACCTACACGCTCAACTTTGCATCCCCGTTTGACATAGTGGGGTCCATCGTTTTGGAATCAGTAAGCATCCATCTAGTTTGCAAACTATGAGAGAATTGCTGATTTCCTTACTAACACAGCGCGCTCCTCCGCACTACAAATGCTCGCCCGCAAAGGCTGGCATGGATATGGCGCTTCTTCCTCATTTAGGCTGGGCGAATGCCATCCCAGATGCAAAAGCATCTGTCAACCTCGAAGTAAATGGAACACATGTCGAATTTACAGGCATTGGATACCACGACTTGGTAAGAGTTATTACTCGACAACACCTACAAGTTTACTGAAACAGAGCTACGTAGTCTTGGGGCGATGTGCCCCTCTTTGGTTATTGTACCATGTACCTTTTCGGCCATGGGAGGCTAGGTCCATACTCGCTTGTCTGGGTAGAAGTTGAGGCATCCGATGGTAGCAAGACGACCTCCGGATATGTCTCGGAAGATGGAAAGATACTTGCAACTTCTTGTTCAGATGTAGTTATTGATCCAGAGTATGATTCTGCCACCGGAAAGCAGCTACAGGGCTTCAAGGTCAAAATTGACCTCGGAGAGAAGGGCGTTATGGATGTCGAACTTGCGGTCGGAAAGATTATTGGAGACGCTGGCGATTTTATAACCGGTACCGGGCAACTTAGCGGTGGCTTGCAGGGCGGTCACAAATACCAAGGAAGCGCCCTTTTTGCTGCGTTTTCGCCTTAGGCTTTTTTTCTCGCTAGATGTTATCTAATTGAAGCGTTTCGTTCACTCGGCTTTTTTGTGCAATCAGATCGAACTCTCAACTGGTATAGCTTCAGCCTCCTGTGCCACAAAGTGATCCTTTTCTGGTTAGTAGTTGAACCTGGTGACTTCAGTGGCTTGACTAGTGCGAAGTTCAATAACAAAAATCCGAGTTCATTTCCATTCGACATGTATGCTTTTGGCATTCGATGACATATCCGAGTCAGCCCTTGGTATATTCTTCACAGTCGATCATGAAGCTCTGCAGGTCCATTACATTGCTCCTCGGTATCAGTATCGCGTCAGCGAGGTCTACATCCTCTGTGATCATTCCACCCACAACCAGCAATGATCCAACCCAGATAGAGTTTATCGCCTCCTCTAATAAACTAAATACCCCCAAGATATTCAATGTACATCCCACAATGTATGGACAGGTGTGGACCTTCGATGCCATTTCATCGAAAGACCCTTCCTACTCTATCTTAGCAGTATTTTATGCCTCGCCTGAGGTCGCATCCACTAACAATAGTCTCGATGTGGTCGTATACGTACAGGCTGGCCCAGGCTGGCTGTACACTGTAGCCAGTAAATTTGCTGAATTCGCAGAGCTAAACACGCACGGGAATGGTACGAGCGGTGTTTGGAAGGGGACAGGATGCAGTTTCTCTGCATCCGACGATATGTCTACCATGACTATTGATTTCACCAACCCCTTTGAGATTACAGGATCTGTCGTTCTAAATGCAGTCCGTTTTATGGTTTTCTAGAGTCTATGAAGCCAGACTAACTCTTCATTAATAAAGGTTGCTCCTCCTCACTACCCTTGTTCACCAACCGAGATTGGAGCGAGCATGGAATTTGTACCTCACTTTGGCTGGGACAATGCCGTCCCCGATGCAAAGACCAATGTGGACCTTAAAGTCGACGGTACACAAGTCAAGTTTGAAGACGGCATTGGTTATCAGGATTTGGTGAGTAAGAGGATTGTTACTGTATCAACACTCATATATGCGCATCGGTAGAGTTGGGCAGACATCAGTTTCCCCGATGCTTTAGAACATTACAGTTGGGCTCACGGGAGGCTTGGTCCTTATTCCATAGTATGGTTTGCAGGTGAAGAGCCAGACGGTACGCAAAAGACCAGTGGATATGTTTCCAAAGATTGAGAACTCCTCTCGACGCCTTGTTCCAGTGTTACTGTCACACCAGAAGCTGCTGCACCAAATTCTACTATCGGTCCAATCCAGAGCTTCAGTGTCGAAATACCTTTCGAAAATCAAGTCATCGTAGCTCATCTCATTGTTAACAATGTCCTGCTTAGTGTTAATGATGGTACTCTGGTTCATGGAACGGGTGCTATCAGGGGAGGGGTAAAGGATGGAAGCATGGATTACAGCGGAAGTGCCGGTTTCGAGTACTCGACGAGCGTTTGAGACCAAGTGGACTGTTTTCATGCTGATTTTCGTTTCTCTTCGAAAGAGTCTTTTTTTAATTCATTACTTACATATAAACAAACTACGGAATCGTCGTTTTTGCTGCGCTCTCCTCTTATGCTTCCTTTGCAAGTTGATTCTAACATTATATTGCACAATATACCTTTGGGGCCATGGGAGGCACGTATCCGCTCGAGCGAAAAATAGACTGATTAAGATCTTTTCAGACAAAAATTTGCTCATTAGTGCTCAACTGAATGATTAATTCTTCTGAAAAATTCACTAATGAGCAATTTCTTGCGCGATCAGTCCGTTTTTCATTCAGTCGGATTTTTTTGTACTTTTGGTGTAAGGGAAATTGCGGCATCCGATGGTAACAAGACCACCACGGCCCACGGGATACGTCTTGGAAGATGGAAACATACTTTCTTGTTCAGATGTAGTTCAAGTTGATCCAGAGTACGATTCTGCCACTGGACAATAGCTACACAAGGTCAAAATTGACATCGGTTATAGATGTCATACTTACGGTCGGAAAGATTATTGGAGATACTGACGATTTATAACTACCAGGCAGCTTAGCGGCGGCTTGCAGGGCACCTTTTTGAAGCGATTTTAGGTAAATTTATGTTCTCGCTAGATTATCTGACGGGTGTCTTTACTACTTGAACCTAGCTTTGACATGGAAACTATATATATGCAATCAGATCGAACCACAGTCCTGTGCAGGTCCCTTTGAGGTGCTCGGGTCTTAACTGGTATAGGCTCAGCCTGCTCTAAAACCTGAGTCTTTCTAGTTCGCATTAGTCAAGCTGCTCAAGTCACCAAGTCTAGCCAAGTTCGATAAGAATCCGAGTTCATTCCGCTCGAGATTAGTGGCTTTTGGCATGGCATTTAAAACACGTATAAAGGCGATTCAAGTATTGTCACTCAGCTTTACCGCTGATCATGAAGCTTCTCTACAGGTCCATTACAACACTTCTTGGTATTAGTATCGCGTCAGCGAAGTCTACTTCATCTGTGATCATTCCACCAACAACCAGCAATGGTCCAACCCACATAGAGTTTATCGCCTCCTCTAATAAAATAAATACCCCCAAGATGTCCAATGTACATCCCACAATGTATGGACAGATATGGACCTTCGATGCGATTTCATCGAAAGACCCTTCCCACTCTATCTTGGCAGTATTTTCTGCCTCGCCTGAGGATGCATCTGCTGACAATACTCTCAATGTGGACATATACGTACAGGCTGGCCCAGACAAGCTGTACACTGCAACCAGTAAATTTGCTGAATTCGCAGAGCTAAACACACACGGAAATGGTACGAGCGGTGTTTGGAAGGGAACAGGATGCAGTTTCTCAGCATCTGAGGATATGTCTACAATGACTGTCTATTTCACGCGCCCTTTCGAGATTACAGGCTCGGTCGTTCTAAATGCAGTCCGTTTTATTATTCTCAGGATTTGAAGTGAGGCTAATAGCTTTTTACTAATAAGGTTGCTCCTCCTCACTACCCTTGCTCACCAGCCGAGATCGGAGCGAGCATGGAATTTATGCCTCACTTTGGCTGGGCAAACGCCTTCCCCGATGCAAAGACTAATGTGGACCTTAAAGTCAACGGTACACAAGTCAAATTTGAAGACGGCGTCGGTTATCAGGATCTGGTAAGTAAGAGTATTATTACTATATCAACGCTCATATATGCGCATCCGTAGAGTTGGGCAGACATCAGTTACGAAGACGCTCTAGAAAATTACAGTGGGGGTCACGGGAAGCTTGGCCCTTATTCCATAGTATGGTTTGCGGGTAAAAGGTCAGACGGTACGCAAAAGGCCAGTGGATATGTTTCCAAGGATGGAGAAATCCTCTCGACGCCTTGTTCCGGCGTTACTATCAAAACAGAAGCCGCAGAACCGAACTCTACTATCGGTCCAATTCAAAGTTTCACGGTTGAAATACCTTTCAGAAACCAAATCATCGTAGCTCATCTCATTGTTAGCAATGTCTTGATTAATGAAGGTAATTTGGTTCATGGAACGGGTGTTATCAGGGGAGGGGTAAAGAATGGAAGGATCGAATACAGCGGGAGTGCCGCTTTTGAATACTTCACAAGCCCTTGAGACTAGGAGGACTGTTTCATGCAGACTTTCATTTCCTTGCACTACTTACATAGAAAAAATACAACGGAATGACCGTTTTTGCTACGCTCTCCTCTTATGCTTCTTTTTGCAAGTTGATTGAAACAGAGTACGTGCTTCGGTTGACGTGCCTCTGTCGGTTATTGCACAATGTACCTGCCATGGGAAGTTAGGCCCATACTCGCTGGAGATTGCGCATCCTAGTAGCAAGACCACAACAAGATACATCTCGGAAGATGGAAAGATACTTGCTTGTTCACATGTAGTTGTTGATCCATGTTATGAACCGGGTTTATGGTATCAATAACGGCGTTGATTGGACGAGCTCTGAGTACGAGTTACAGCGGTATGTAAGTTGTAGAAAAGTAAGGACTGAATCAAAGGAGAAGTTTTAGTTGTTAATCCGAAATGAGACTAGAACCTTCATGTATGCGCTTTATAAGGTAATCTTCGAGATCGGAGGTCGAATTAAGAGTGGAAGGACGCATTTATGCGTATGGGAGTGAATAGGACGTCGATGACGAGGTATGCAGTGGAATCCTTATAATTTAGAGTACGATGCCACTGGAAATCAGCTACAGAGCTTCAAGGTCAAGATTGACCTCAGAGAGAACTGCATTATGGATGTCGAACTTGCAGTCGGAAAGATCATCGCAGATGCTGATGACTTTAAGACTGGTTCAAGTTAGCGGCGGCTTGCAAGGCGGTCACAAATACCAAGGAAGCGCTGGTTTCTCACTTTAGAGGTTTCTTTTTTCGCCGCAATATCTGACGTGTCTTTACTACCCTGACCGAAAAATGTTCATATGACATAGAAAACTACCATGTAATCAGATCGAACCCCTCGAGGTGCTCGGGTCCAACTGGTATAGCTTCAACCTGCTGCTAAAAAATAGGAGCCTTTCTAGTTCGCACTAGTCAAGCTGCTCAAGTCACCATGTCTGAACATGTTCGATAGGAATCCGAGATCAGTCGTTTTTGACATTCAGACCAAGTATAAAGGCGAGTCAAGTCTTGTCATATTCTTTATCGCTGATCATGAAGCTTCTCTACATTACATTGCTCCTCGGTATCAGTATCGCGTCAGCGAGGTCTACATCCTCTGTGATCATTCCACCCACAACCAGCAATGATCCAACCCACATAGAGTTTATCGCCTCCTCTAATAAACTAAATACCCCCAAGATATTCAATGTACATCCCACAATGTATGGACAGGTGTGGACCTTCGATGCGATTTCATCGAAAGACCCTTCCTACTCCGTCTTGGCAGCATTTTCTGCCTCGCCTGAGGACGTATCCAACAACAATACTCTCAATGTGGACATATACGTACAGGCTGGCCCAGACAAACTGTACACTGCGACCAGTAAATTTGCTGAATTCGCAGAGCTAAACACACACGGAAATGGTACGAGCGGTGTTTGGAAGGGAACAGGATGCAGTTTCTCAGCATCTGAGGATATGTCTACGATGACTATCCATTTCACGCACCCATTCGAGATTACAGGCTCTGTCGTTCTAAATGCAGTCCGTTTATTATTCCCTAGATTCCTTGAAGTGAGACTGAATAGCTTTTTTACTAATAAGGTTGCTCCTCCTCACTACCCTTGCTCACCAGCCGAGATCGGAGCGAGCATGGAATTTCTACCTCACTTTGGCTGGGCCAATGCCTTCCCCGACGCAAAGACCAATGTGGATATCAAAGTTAACGGTACACAAGTCAAATTTGAAGACGGTATTGGGTATCAGGATCTGGTACGTAAGAGGATTTTTACTGTATCAACACTCATATATGCGCATCGGTAGAGCTGGGCAGACATCAATTTGGAAGACGCTGTAGAAAGTTACAGTTGGGGTCACGGGAGGTTTGGCCCTTATTCTATTCTATGGTTTGTAGGTGAAGGGCCAGACGGTACGCAAAAGGCCACTGGATATGTCGCCAAAGATAGGAGAACTCCTCTCGACGCCTTGTTCCGGTGTTATTGTCGAAATGGAGGCTGCAGCACCAAATTCTACTATCGGTTCAATCCAGAGCTTGAGGGTTGAAATACCGTTCGAAAATCAAGTCATTGTAGCTCATCTCACTGTTAAAAATATCCTGATTAATGAAGGTAATCTGGTTCATGGAACAGGTGTTATTAAGGGAGGGGTAAAGGATGGAAAGATGGATTACAGCGGGAGTGCCGCTTTCGAGTACTTGTCGAGTGCTTGAGACCAGATGGTCTGTTACCATGCAGACTTTCGTTTCTGTTCGAAACAGACTTTTTTTTTGCATTACTTACATAGAAATAAATACCACGGAATCCCTTTTTTGCTGCGCTCTCCTTTTATGTTTCTTTTTTTTACTATCTAACAACGGCGTGTGTCTGTATTACCAAATTATTGCATACCCAGCTTTGACGAACTTTTGCTGCTCCCTTTTGGCCTTCAAGGGGAGCATATACTCTGAACTGGTATAGCTTCAGCGGCTCAGCCACATCGACCGGAGGGTGGGAGACGAGAGAGAAGGAGAGGAGCGAAGTTTCTTTACGTATGTCTATACAGAAAACTATAACGTAATCAGATCGAACCCCTCGAGGTGCTCGGGTCCCAAGTGGTATAACTTCAGCGTTCTCTATAAACTAAGCTTTCCAGTTCGCACTAGTCGAACTGCTCAAGTCACCAGGTCTAACCAAGTACGATAGGAACCCGAGCTCATTCCGCTCGAGATTAGTAGCTTTCGGCATTCAGCCCACGTATAAAGGCGAGTCAAGTTTCGTGAATGGGCTTTACAACTAACCATGAAGCTTTTCGACAGGTTTATTACATTGCTCCTCAGTATCAGTATTGCATCAGCCAAGTCCACATCCTCTGTGATCATTCCACCCACAACCAGCAATGGACCAACCCACATAGAGCTTATCGCTTCCTCTAACATGCTAAATACCCCCAAGATAACCAATATACATCCCATAATGTACGGACAGGCATGGACCTTTGATGCGATTTCATCGAAAGACCCTTCCTACTCTATCCTGGCAGTATTTTTTGACTCGCCTGAGTACTCATCCACCAACAATACTCTCAGTGTGCTCGTATATGTACAGGCAGGCCCAGACAAGCTGTACACTGTGGCCAGTAAATTTGCCGAATACGCAGAGCTAAACACGCACGGGAATGGTACGAGCGGTGTTTGGAAGGGGACAGGGTGCAGCTTCTCTGCATCCGATGATATGTCTACCGTGACTATTGATTTCACCGACCCCTTTGAGATCACAGGCTCTGTCGTTCTAAATGCAGTCCGTTTTATTGTTCTCTAGAGTTTATGAAGCGAGGCTGATTCTTTATAAATAAAGGTTGCTCCTCCTCACTACCCTTGCTCACCAGCCGAGATCGGAGCGAGCATGGAATTTCTACCCCACTTTGGCTGGGATAATGCCTTGCCCGATGCGAAGACGACCGTGGACCTTAAAGTCAACGGTACAGAAGTCAAGTTTGAAGACGGTATTGGTTATCAGGATCTGGTAAGTAAGAGGATTTTTACTGTATCAACACTCATATATGCGCATCGGTAGAGCTGGGCAGACATCAGTTACGAAGACGCTCTAGAAAGTTACAGTTGGGGTCACGGGAAACTTGGCCCTTATTCCATAGTATGGTTTGTAGGTGAAGGGTCAGACGGTACGCAAAAGGCCAGTGGATATGTCTCCAAAGATGGAGAACTCCTCTCGACGCCTTGTTCCGGTGTTACTGTCGAAACAGAAGCTGCAGAACCGAACTCTACTATCGGTCCAATCCAAAGTTTCACGGTCGAAATACCTTTCGAAAATCAAGTCATCGTAGCTCGTCTCATTGTTAACAATATCTTGATTAATGCAGGTAATCTGGTTCATGGAACGGGTATTATCAGTGGAGGGGTAAAGGATGGAAGGATCGAATACAGCGGGAGTGCTGCTTTCGAGCACTTGACGAGCGCTTAATACTATTGTGAAGCTAATAACCACCGAGATCATACAATAAGTACTCAAAGAACAGTTTTCCAAACGCAGAACGATTCTATAATAGCTACGCTAAACATGTTACATCCTAATCCTTAGCAGCACTTCTCAAGCAACAGACGCAGGTGACCAGAATCCTGAGTGCTATTTGCATTCGAGGTACTTATAAAGACGAGCCAGATCTTCTCAATGGGCCTTGCATCTGACCATGATGAGATTCCTAACCAGGTCCATTATACTGTTTCTCGGTATCAGTATCGCGTCGTGCTCTTCAGTGATCATTCCACCCACAACCAATCCCAATGGCTCGACCCACATAGAGTTCATCGCTTCCTCTAATGGACTAAACACCCCCAAGATGTCCAATATGCATCCCCCAGCATACGGACAGGTGTGGACCTTTGATGCGGTTTCATCGACAAACCCTTCCGATACTATCTTGGCAGTATTCTTCGCCTCCCCAGAGTTTACCACTCCCAATATTCTCCATGTAGAGTTACTCGTACAAGCTGGGGGGAGTCTGTACAGCGCAAATAGTGACTTTGCGGAATTCGCAGAGTTAAACACGCACGGGAATGGTACGAGCGGTGTTTGGAGGTACAGGGTGCAGTTTCTCTGCATCCGAAGATATGTCTACCATGACTGTTAATTTCACCGAACCCCTTGAGATTTCAGGCTCTGTCATTCTAAATGCAGTCCGTCACTTATTATTCTGTCAAGCGAAGCTAATTCTGAATGAATTTAATAAGATTGCCCCTCCACACTACCCTTGCTCTCCGGCCGAGATCGGAGCGAATATGAAGTTTCTCCCTCACTTGGGCTGGACAATGCCTTCCCCGATGCGAAGACGAGCGTGGACCTTCAAGTCAACGGTACACAAGTCAAATTTGAAGACGGCATTGGCTATCAGGATCTAGTAAGTAAGAGGATTTTTTGACACTATTTATGCTCATATATGCGTTCTCGGTAGAGTTGGTCAGACATCAGTTATGAAGACGCTCTAGAACATTACAGTTGGGCACACGGGAGGTTTGGCCCTTATTCCATAGTATGGTTTGCAGGTGAAGGGTCAGACGGCACGCAAGTGGCGAGTGGATATGTCTCCAAGGACGGAGAGCTCCTCTCCACGCCTTGTTCGGGTGTCATTGTCGAAACAGAAGCTGCAGCACCGAATTCTACTATCGGTCCAATCCAGAGCCTTAGTGTCGAAATACCTTTCGGAAATCAAGCCATCGTAGCTAATCTCACTATTGGCAGTGTCTTCATTAACGAAGGTGATCTGATTCATGGAACGGGTGTTATCAGGGGAGGCGTGAAGGGTGGGGACCAGGATTACAGTGGGAGTGCCGCATTTGAGTACGTGGGGAGCCCTTGAAGACAGGTGGACTCCTGTTCAGGCTGCTGTATTACTATGAATGTTATTTGACCTACGACAAGGACCATAATTACTCAACCAAAAGTAGTGACCAGCATTCTAACATTGCTGCGTGTCTATCTATAAGCATATAACCGGGTCCACTACACTACTTCCACCTCCATTACACTTAACTCGTAATTTACAAGACATTTTCCAACCGGAAGCTCTACGAAACAATGTCCGTCCGAGCATCCAGGCGCAGGCGGCAATCAACCATATATATCCACAAATTCATTCCGGCTTGGAATTGGAGCTGCGTCGGACACCCGACTCTACATCCTCCATTTTGACACGTTCGTATGATGCACCAGTAGTAGCTGGGGGCGCTGGTGATTGTGATTCGACGTGCTTCACCCACGTATAATACATGGAACCAAGAAGAATGATAGCGATGGAGGAAGCACGGCCGCTACAGAAGGGTCAAATTAACGAATAAGGTCGAAAAAGGAATTGAACTTACGTTGTGATAACATCATGGAAATACCACATTCCAAGGAGGGACGCAGCCACGCCACGAACAGCGGAAGAGACCATATGCGTGATGGGCGAAGTAACCTTGATCGACAGCAGGCTCGCAATGCTCATCAAGAAACCAAGGAGACCCTGAGGAACGTAAGAATTTATGCTACCGAGAGAGGGACTGCACTCACAGTAATTGCCGATCCCCATACGAAGGTACGCAGAGCAGACATTTGGTCATCGGTCCTCAACAGTTCATCCACACTGAAAGAACAGCTTGAAAACTGCGGGAGTCTCACCAGCAACTACGATGATAGGAATAAGGACGACCGCGCTGAGGAGATTGGTGTACCAGGAAAGCAACAGCGCGCTGCCATTGACGACGGGTAAGCTTCGCTTGATGACGATGGAATGGATAGCAGTTATAGCGGAGCTAACCACACCAAAGAAGATGCCAATGACAGACAAGGGCACGCTGTCGAGGAAACACGCCAACAAAGAAACCCATTGTGACGAGGCCGCAGGCGATAAGAATGAGGGGCGAGGGCCGTGCATTCAGAAAGAAAAAGGATGCGCAGACGGTGAAAGGCAGTACGAGACCACGAGCGACTTGATAAAACGAGGCATCGACGTATTTCAGAGTGTAGTTGCTGAAGCTGTAAAAGAAAATATCAGACCCGAATGAGCCGAGTAAGAATATTGAGCAACAGACCTAAGACCAACGACGCTCAAGCCAACCATAGGCACTAGTCCTTTGCAGATGTTGATATCCAAAGTGAGTCTGTCTGGAAGTAGTCTCAGAGTGTCCGAAACCATAAACAGTATGACCGCGATGACCAGTTGAGTGAATAAGAAAAAGAGCGGTGCGTCCGTCACGTTCAAGACCCATTTGTTACTGGAGAAGAATTAAGATCAAGCTGGAAATGAGAGAATTGGCAGCACATACGCCATGACCATCTAGTAGAATAATTAGAAGCGTTCACAGAGAGAGGATATTTGCAGCACTCACCGACAATGCTGCTACCAAGTAGAATACGACGACGCCGGTCTATTCGAGAGCCAATTAATTATATTCGACACGAAACAAGCCATTCGGGCCACATACAACAAGTAGTTTTGAGTTTTGAGCATTTTGAGGCGACATAATGAGCGGAAGTTTTGCGATTACCCCGCGTGTGATGGAAGAAGGAAGGAAAGAAGAAATGCTGGCTTACTGCAGTATAACCACGTGGTGACACTCTGAGTAACTCTGAGCCATCACCCGCGTCGACGCGCCTCTTTCTTTTTGACCACAATGGCAGAAGAAGACGAAATCCAAGAAATCCAAGAAAACGCCAACTGTAATCATCTCCTTTGTTCTCTCCAAATTTCCACTCATACTCTCCTCCAGTTCAAAAAGAGGATACAATCCGTATTCTCCTCGCGACGGATAACCATATTGGATACAACGAAAGAGACCCCATACGCGGTCAAGATTCGATCAACACTTTTGAAGAAATATTGCAGCTTGCCAATAAACAGAATGTGAGCCTTTGGGTCTGTTTTTCAGCCAGGGTACTCATCTTTACAGGTCGACTTTATCCTACTTGCTGGAGATTTATTCCACGAAAATAAACCTTCGAGGGACTCTCTCTACAGGACCATTGCACTCCTTCGTGAATACACCATGGGAGAAAAACCCATCCAAGTCGAACTGTTGAGTGACCCAAGTGATGGAAAAGCCGATGGATTTTCGTGCGTCGTCTCATTTTCATTTGTACATCTACTAATTCCATCGTTCCAGGTTTCCCGCAATCAACTATGAAGATCCAAACTTCAACGTTGGCATTCCTGTCTTCTCCATCCATGGCAATCACGATGACCCTCAGGGCGCTGGAGCAGTTTGTTTTGCATTTTCTTCACGCTTCTCTCATCCATTTATCTATCTACCTATAGGAAGGTGCTCTCTGCGCACTCGACGTTCTTTCCGTCTCTGGCTTGCTCAATTATATGGGAAAATTTGATCTTCCTGTTGACGCTGTTGGAGCAGATACCGAAGCTTCGACTCAAGGCATCGCGGTGCGCCCAGTTCTTCTGCGCAAAGGCAAGACCCATCTGGGCATGTACGGTATAGGAACGTCAAAGATGCTAGGATGCACTTTGAACTCCGAAGCAATCGAGTAAAAATGTTCATGCCAAAGGACAAGGACAATTGGTTTAATCTTCTTTTGCTGCATCAGAATCGGTACGAATGCTTATTTTTCATCCAAGCTTTGCTATCCTCATTTGTTCATTAAAGAGTCAAGCATGGCCCTCAAGAGTCTGTCCCAGAAGGCATGTTTGACGATAGCGTCGACCTTGTCATCTGGGGTCATGAGCACGATTGTCGTATCATGCCTGAACCGGTAGCAGGAAAAAACTACTTGATCTCTCAACCTGGGTCTTCGGTCGCTACTTCCCTAGCTGACGGTGAAGCTCTTCCAAAGTACGTTCTGGATCTCTTACCCTACAATACACTAATTCTCCTCCAGGCACGTCGCCCTCCTCACCATACACGGTAAAGAATTCCAGCTCAAACCACTCCAACTTCGCACAGTCCGTCCTTTTGTAATCGAAGAAGTCGTCCTAAGCGAAGTCGCCGAAGAAGAAGGTTTCGACCTATCTAACCAAATGGAGATAACCAAATTCCTCAAGAGCAAAGTCATCGCCCTTATCGAAAAAGCGAATGAACAATGGGACGAACGCAATGCCAAAGCCGTCGCGGAAGGCGGTGAGGAGCTCAAACCCATGCTTCCCCTTGTTCGACTTAAAGTCGACACCACGGGTGTCAGCGAAATGTCCAACCCCATCCGATTCGGACAGGAATTCCAAGGACGTATTGCCAATCCTCGAGACATGTTGATATTCCATCGAGCAAAGAAATCTTCGCGCTCGGCTGCCAAGGTCGCTGCTGACGAGCCTGAACTGAGCATCGACGATCCGGATCTAAGTGTTTCGGAGAAGCTCTCCAAAGTCCGAGTGGCGACTTTGGTCAAAGAGTATTTGTCGGCGCAGGAGCTTCAGTTGTTGGGAGAGAATGGAATGTCGGATGCGATTCAGATGTTTGTGGAGAAGGATGATATTCATGCGATTCAGACTCACGTTAGCAAGTCGTTGAAAACGATGATGAAGGAGGTTCAGGCCAATGAAGAGATTGAAGAAGATGATTTGGAGGATATGGTATGGATATCGATTTTTTTTTGTCTTCCGCTTATTTCACCCCTTTATAACAGCTAACCAAAGCGAAAGAGCAACAAGACAAGGAATACATTGCGAATGGCGGTAAAAGCAACTCGAAATCCAAGGGTAAAGGCAAGGCCAAAGCAGACGATGCGCAATCTGAAGACTCGATGATGATGGACGTCGACATCAGTGGTGGTGGTGGCTCCGACTTTGACGCGATGGATTCTGACGACGAGCCTCCGAAAAAGACTACGAAGAAGGCTCCGGCGAAGAAAGCACCTGCTAAAAAAGCGCCAGCGAAGAAGGCCCCAGCAAAGAAAGCTCCTGCGAAAAAACCAGCTAAAGGGAAGAAGGTTGTCGTCGTAAGTCGGGTACTATGAACTTGACCTCCTGAACCAAGCTCATTATATCTTGTAGAGCGACTCGGACGATGACGAGATCATCGAGATTCCAGATGATGATGATGACGACGATGAAGAGGAGGAAGCACCGAAACCGACCAAGAGAACGAATCGAGCAGCTGTTTTGAGGTGCGCTTATAATCAGTTTAAGGCAACCTCCTGCTTATCCTCTATACAGTCAAAGCACGAAAGCTCCTGCAAGAAAGAAAGCCACTGCTGCCTCGAAGCAATCACAGCTTACATTTCAAGCTACGACAACTGGCAGATCTTCGAGAGCCGCTGCTTCCAAGGCTCGAGGAAAGATGGTCGTAAGTGGTCTTTAGTTTATGCCGAAACCGACGCCAGAGCTCACGTTCGTTTAGGTTGACGATGATAGCGATGATGAATGAAGATGATGATTTTAACATACTTATTCTTGACATTGCAAGATTGCTTGCGTATCTAATTGTAAAATAGTTGGCCAGGTCGAGCATTCGTCTCGCAAAATTACATTTTTTGACATTTTTCATGTTGGCATGATGCATAGCAAGAAGAGACATGATGACCATAGGGAAGAGAATATAGATACATCAGATAGTAGTCTCGTAGCGCACCGGCACAATCGTCTGAGCAGCGTTTTCTGAACTAGAGACGGTACGCGCCTCCCGGGGAAGAGCAGGGATGCGGCGGAGGTTGATACGCTCTGTCGAACAATCGTAAGGAAACGCAAACAAATAATCCTGTAAAGCATACCTCCAGAGGTTTTAGCAGCGACATGCGCTTCATGGTTGCTCTTAACCCGGTCCAAAAACTCCTGCCTACACTTTGAATGACGGACGTGCTCAACACGGAGGTTGACACGCTTTTCGAGGTATCGGTTTCCAACCACCTTGTACACGATAACACCAACAGCGGCAGGGGTGACATTGTAGACGATACCGGTTCGTCTTAAACCCAGGTCAGAATAAGTGTTAGATGGATTGTAGATTAAAACTCACCCATGGTAGTATTTGTGGGGCATACCCTTTTGTTGAGCGGCATTAGCTTTGATGTCGACAATGTCACCAACACGGTAGTTGATGAGGAAAGTGGACAATTTAACGGGTCCATGTTCTAAGGAATTATTCGATAAATAACTTGAAAATTTCTTCAGTCAATCGAATCGTCGCACCCTTGAATCCCCTCTTGAACATGTGGCGCGTACGCGCCCGGTAACCGAATGAGTGAGGCATCTTGAGGGTGGCTGGAGAAGAGGAAGAAGAATATAAGTGTCCCTGCGACGACGAGCAACGAGCAAATTTTGGCCTTACTGTCGACGACTTTTAGAAAAAAGGTAGGTGGGAAAGGAGCGCGTGATTCTAGCTAGTTTCACGGTGGTGGCTGTGCCGATTGGGTATTTTTCTCCGATCCCGTTTCGTTTTCTTTCTCGTTCTCTTCAAGACTCTTGCAAAAATGCCCCGGTAATTGTGTTGCTATTCTTTGCAGTATTCTTTGATGTTAATGGACGTGTCTATAGGGCACCACGGAACCACAGCAAAACGTAAGAATTTCCTCAAGATCCACTTTTGTGGAGGGTTGCAATCGTGCTAATAAAAGCCTTGCCCCATTATAACTTGTTATTATACAGTTACAAGGTCCCCCGTCGACCTTTTGAATCTGCCCGTCTCGATGCAGAGCTGAAGGTGCGTCTCTGAACATTACATCTAAATTCCGTTTTGATTCATGCGTTTTTTTTTCTTTCTCTCTCTCATGTAGCTCGCAGGCGAGTACGGTCTTCGCAGCAAGCGCGAGATCTGGCGTATCGGTCTCATCCTGTCCAAAATTCGTCGTGCTGCTCGTGAGCTGCTCAAGCTCGACCCCAAGGATCCCAAGCGACTTTTCGAGGGTAATGCCCTCATTAGGCGTCTAGTTCGTATCGGTGTGCTCGACGAGACTCGTATGCGTCTCGATTACGTGTTAGCCTTGAAGGTGGAAGATTTCTTGGAGAGACGTCTGCAGACTCAGGTGTTCAAGAGCGGTCTCGCCAAATCCATTCATCACGCTCGTGTCCTCATCAGGCAACGTCACATCCGGTGCGTTTTCGTGCTTGTTAGTTGGAAAATTTATTTTTTTGCTAACTTGCTGGCTGCTGCTGCTTGTAGTGTTGGAAAGCAAATCGTCAATGTCCCATCCTTTGTCGTTCGTCTCGACTCTCAAAAACACATTGACTTTGCTCTTACTTCGCCCTATGGTGGTGGACGTCCCGGTCGTGTCAAGCGCAAGCGTGCTGCTGCTGCTGCCAAGAAGGAAGAGGGTGGCGACGAGGAGGAGGAAGAGTAGATTACTCGTGTGTGTATGGTACCATGCTTTATGCTTATGCGCATGTCAAAAATCTTTTTTCAAGCCGAGCATTGTTCGCCTATTGATTATCATTCCGATATCACTGTTGTTGTTGCATGGATGCGATCGACATGTCTTGGAGACTTTGTAGAATTTGCGTTCGCAATTTTATATCAAAGTGAAAAGACGCAATAATGTACATTGTTCTCAAATTCAATCCATAATATCCTCTATATACTTGAATTCTAAGAGCTTACACAGGAATACTCAATCCTCTCCCAGCACGCTCCAAATGATCCTCCTTCAGCATGTACGCTGGCTGATATTGCGGAGGTGACGAAAACGCCGAGGGATAATGGTTATACGTTGCGGTACCATTAATCGCACTCAACACTCCGCCAGGATTGGCATGTGTCGCAGACATGTAGTTGGAGAGCACTTCCGTCGGAGACAGAGCATCGGATACCGGAATCGCATGAGTGCTCGACATCACCGTGGTGAGCGCAGTAGTGGGAGAGATTACCGATGAAGCGGAAGGCAGCGATGGCTCGTTATCTGAGCTTGTCGAGGAGGGATTTATGAGCAAAGCAGGGTTAGGGAAGGTGTTGTAGGTGGATCCGAGGGACGTGTAGCTAATTGTGGAGTGAATATGAAATCTATAAGGGTGAAAGAGCCAAGTACATACCCTTCGTCATATAGTTTACAGTATGGAACATTCAGTTGGCGCAGAAATGTCCAGACGTCGGCATAGGACCAGTTTATGATGGGATTGATACGGTCAAACTCGGGCCATCCGTTGTCAGTGGGACATCGAAACGAGATCTTGTCTGTGAAATAGAGTGTTACTGCGAATATCATACCAAACTCGAGAATGTACATACCACCGTGCGGATCGGTACGTCTGGTACCGATTAGAATCCCATTGATATGTGGACACTGTGCCTTGTACATCTCCAACGCCTGACGCATTCCTTCTCCACCTTTAGCCTTGCCAACTCCTCTAGGACGCGGTAAGGGATGATTCATATAATCACTCCCCCTAGTTATCTTCTCAGCAGCAGGTGTCACTATGGTTTCTACTGTATCTTCCTGAGGAGGTCGACAGTTGAACAAGTCGAGATTGTAGTCTTTGACTGCATCTTGAATGAATTCCTCTAGTACCGGGAATGGTGAAGGTACAGCGATATATATCGCGGGAATCGGAGAGGAGCATTGGGTTGTTGAGCGTCGCTTGCCTAGTGCACCGGCGAAGAGATGTAACAGAACGGTACCTATGGTTGAGATTAGTCAACAGGCCTCTGGACTCTGAAAGTAGTGGTGATCATACGTACAATCTTTGCCTCCATTAAAACTAATTGAGACTTTATCCGTCCTGAATAGCTTAGTGGACATATACGACTGGGGGTAAACCGCCGAAAAGCGCTACTCACCCGCAGGCATCAAGACCCTCGTCAATAACGTCTAAAGCTTCTTTGACACGGGGTGCAAGGGGATCGTTCGAGTTTGCAAGATCGTAGACTTGTTGAGCGACCTGTTCCATGCGTATCATGTTGAAGAACAAGAGACGAAGCGAAGAACGTTAGAGAAGGAAGATATCGCTTTGATTAGCGCCCAGATTGGGCTAAATCGAGCGCTAATTTAGCTCCACGTTTTTGCCTCCGACTCTCCGCTATCTCAACTTGCTTGGTTTCTTTGAATATGAAAGGTGATTTTCTATACATGGAACCCTCCTCAGAGACCGACTGTATAATTGAGTGCCACTCATCGGCGAAAGAATTCCCTATGGTTGTTCTTCCCGCGCCCGGTACGTCAATAGATCTTTCTCCATTACCCCAAAGTTAACCGCGATAATACTCGTAGATACCGTCACTCCAAGAACTGATCTTGTCGACAGTATCATCCTGCGACTCAACTTCGTGAACTTTATCCAAGTAAAGCACAATGCATATTCTTCGTAACTCTATGGCTTATCCAATTTTGTTCATAAGTCCGTTCAGTTTGCTACCGAAATAATTAGAACGCAGGACAAAAGCATATATCGTAGGGGAAGACTGCGTAATCGCTGACGAGACAGTGGTACCACCTAACCAAACTCAGATCTCAAGCAAGTTCAAGGGTATGTTCAGCTAAATACGATATGGGAGTGTCCGTTTTCGTACAGTCACACCCAACGATTTACTTCAAAAACGCTTCGTTAGTCTCCTGCAACAACAGCTTGTATTCTGGTTGGAACTAGTATATCAAGATAAATCAGCCGAACAAGGATGGGTGGAGTATCACTTACGCAGACGTAGCCGTTCTCCCAGTACTGGAACTGTTTTGCCGTAAACTCCGCATCCTCCTTTGAGATGACAGCTTTGGGTATCCCATTCGCCTCTGCAGCTTCCGCCAAAAGTTGAGCCTGGCATAGTCTGTCTAGAACACTAAAGAGGAATACTGCTTCGTCGACCGTGTGGCCGACTGACGGTACATGAGCTAGGTTCATTCTGCAAGAGATACCACTGAACTTACGCGTTAGTAGTCCATGATTCTGCATAATACATGTCTTCCACTTGGATCCAAGGGCTGCGGCGATGTTCTCTCCTTCCTTTGGCGCAAGAACCACTCCTCCAAAGTTTTTATAAATTCCAAGATTGTCGTAAAACAAAGCAAGAATCTTGCGTGAGCATATCGATCGGACGTCCAAAAGCGGACCAGGTTTTCCCGTATAGGGAGTGACAGTGGGCAGCTGCTTTGATCTCTGGGCGCGCTTTGTGGATAGCAGAGTCTATGATGGAAAAACAAAAAAAATTGGATCATTTGTCGCGGAAATCGAATGCTAACGCACGAATGTGGAATCCAGAAGTGTTAATAGGCAGTTGAGCGCCATGAGGAGACACATAACCGTCTGGGCCAACCAGAACAAGCATAGATTTCTGCTAAAAGGTTAGAGGACGAAGTATGTCGGCCGCGATATCGAACTTACAGTCATTGTCGAGAAATGCTCTGCGATTGGGTTCATCCTGTACCGTTGTTACATCACGGACATGTGTATAGCGTTTGGTCGGGATTCTTACCAATAGTGATCAGGAAGAACTGGGTCTCTGACGGTGATATGTCCCGATATACCCTCACCAAAGCCACATTTCCCCCAGTAACGGAGAGCAGCTGCCATATGTCCCTAAAGTAGCAAAGAAGTTCAGCTTTGCTCTCTAGTGGGGATCGAGGTCAAATTACCTTGATCCATTCCCGCTCTTCGTACGGATCGTCGAACTGTGGAAGCGCCTTTCAACTCTATCGTTCCTAAAGTAACATTCAATCGCACTTTATTTATCTGGAAATCAACCACGAATCTGCATACCTTCCTTGTTACCTCTCCAGGCGCGACGTAGCGGATTCTTGTCAAGCCCTTCAAAAGACTGTACACCGTTGGTACTAGTGCCGTTCATATTCGAGTACTCGATGGCGGTTGATGTTGGTCAACCGGAATCCTCGACAGAGCATACTTATATAGCCAGAAAACCGAAGGTGCTGCCAGTGATGGTTCTCAGCCCGAGCATGAGAATCTAGTGAATGAATGATCTACTGAGATGCTAACAGTCAAGATACCGCGAGTGCATGCTGGCGTAGTAGAAAAGCAATCAACTGGTTTATACGATAAATTGCCTGTGAAATCAGAATTTAAATGGGGAAGGATTACTATTACACGGCGGCATCGTCCAAATGGCGACTTCATTATGTAGACCATCCTCCCGAAGTCGAATATACTGAGATGGACTGTCAGTATATGAATGCAAATTTTGAAGCTCATGACACGTCCACGTTTCTATAACCTCTTGCAATGTGCCGAGGTATTGCAAAGACCAGAATGAGTACGCTATAGAGGAGCATACAAGACATTCTGGATTGAATGGAGGAGTAACGTACTCGTTGAGCATTTCTGATTTTTGTTTGATGGCTTGAAGATAGATCAATAAACTCTGAAGCTTCCTTCAACTTGACACGAGCTGCAATGGGATTAATCGTTTGAATTTGCAATCTTGTTCATGGAAGTTGGCTTTGGTGTCATATCTGGAATCGCGATCCGGAATTCAAAAATTATATCCGAGTCATATGCCTTATGCATATGAATGGCAACTTATTGTAGTTGTCGATATCATTGATACTGCCATCGTTTTTTAGGGTACATGCGCAAGGTTTACAGTTCGATCTGTGCATGCATAACTGAACATTTTAATTTTTTTCCTTACTTCCATCAGCAAAACCTGTATTTTTGCTGGAGGTCTCCAGAGATCTCTGGAGCTTGACAGCTGTCAAAAAAACCATCAATTTTCTCCAGAGATCTCCAGAGGTCTCTGGAATAGGGTACTGTACCATTTTGAGCACTTCATTCGGGGGTGTGACCTGTGACCAACTGAACGGATTTAGATTTCGTTTGGGATTAGTGGGACCTGTGACAAAACAAATATTTTACGGAAAATTTTTACTAAATTGGGTTAGGCGCCCGGAGGGCGCCCACAAAAATCGAAAGAAATTCGTTACTGACTGATGTGATGTGGGACAAGCTGTGACATTTCGTTTTGTTGGAGGCCCTTGTGACCTGTGACCAACGAAGTGATCGAAATGGTACAGTACCTTGCTCTAGAGATGTCCCAAATGAATGGGTTTTCTCCAGTGAAAATGCAGGTTTTGCTGATGTCATTTTCAGTAATACAATGTGATATTCCAAAACAACAATAGGCCTCCATTGTATACCATTTTTGCTGCTCAATTCCAAGCAAACATTATGCATGTATCTCAGTTTTTCTGCCTGAACTTGATTGGACTAGGCTAAATTGATTTTTCATTTGTTGTTTCTTTGTATTTGACTCAAACTTTGCCAAAATCTTTCTAGCACTGCATGCACTTGGCCTGTGCACCTTGCATGCATCCTGCTTTCCCTAGTGTTTTTGTCACACAGTGCAGCAATATAATATAAGTATCTTAGTAAAACTTGGTTGAAGCAAGCAAGCTAAATTGATTTTTTTTCCCTTTGACTCAAATTTTATTCAGATTTTCTTGCACTGTGTGCACATAGTGTTGGTCATGGGTATGGGTATACCCATGGTATTTTGGGCAGGGTATGGTGAGTAAGGGTAGGGGTACAAGCCTTCCATACCTGTAAAATTTAAAATCAATTTTCTGCCTTGTGATTGTAGTAAATATGTTGTATTTATCTTTTACTTATATTTTACAATAATTCTAAAGTTTTTTGACCTTTACCCCTTCCTCCAGCCCTTGTGAGTGAAACCCTGCAGTAAAAACCCATGGTATTGTCGGTAAGGATATGGAGGGTAGGGGTATGGGTCAGGGAAAAAATACCCATGGGCAACCCTATTACAGTGCACATTAGTGAATTCTGAGCCAATGCAATGGAGTGGTCCCACTCCAATGGCTCTGAACCAACTCTGAACAGCCAACTGGGCAGTAAGTTAATACTTCTCTCTCTCAAAATAAGTAGAAGTGGTTATACTCAGTATGATCTTTTAATCATTTAAGTAAAATGGCAATGAAACAGGATAAAAATCATCAGCAAAACCTGGGTGGTCCCATAGCAAGGTCCCCATCTGTCCAGAACTGGACAGTTCTATGACTGCTATGGATTGTATTGGAGCTTCTGTACAGTGCTGTAGAGCAACTCTATAGCAACTCATAGCAATCCATAGTTCACCAGGTTTGCTGATGATACTCATCAGCAAACTGTACATCACAATACAGTTTCTTTGTCTCTGGAGCAAGGATAGTATTCAGAGATCTCAGAGACTCCAGAGACATCTGGAGAGTTTGACAGCTTTTTGACAGCTGTCAGAGCTCTGGAGATCTCTGGAGACTCTGGAGACAACAGGTTTTGCAGATGCTGGATTTTGCTAGGCTTGCAGCCAAGTTCAAGCAAAATTCCAAGGGGCAATTATCATCTCACTCTTTCATTCATTTTATTTCATTCAGGCCTTGTTCAGGCCAGTAATTGTACAAACTAAATCCCAAAAAGTGCATTCTTCAATCTTAAGTTGGTACATTCTTGGTACATTCACTAAGATTAAGTATAAAAATGGCTCAAATAGCATGTTAAGTATAATTACTACACACAAAATCATTATCAGAAGCTTTGAAATGGCATAGAATGCACTCTACCGCGTCCCGAACATGGCACAATCACAAATCAAGCAGTAGCGCCGGAAGGGTGCTTGGCATGTCCAACCGGCTGTTGTCTGATTTCGGCAGAATCATGTGTCAACGTTAAACCATATATGGTTTAAGATGATGACTCACATGCCCATATATAGTTTAAGCGGCGTTCCAGACACCACACGATAGCCGTATTTATTTCTTGGCAGTGGGCATGGAATGTATGAAATAAAAACAAGCAAAAAACCGCCACTCCTCTACCAAATTTGACTTCTTGACCAAACTTTCATTGCCTGAATGATCTTTACCCTAATATGTATCAATGCATGGGATGAAATTTCTACATGTGTATTGGATAAACTACTGTAGCATTTTCTCTCAGAACTTCACCATATATGGTCAGTCACACTGAGTGCATGTGATCTTGACCAAGCTTGGCTGCTCCGTACCTTGATTAAAATTGGAAAAAAAAAAATCAAGGGAGGTCAGGGGCAAGGCTTGCATTTGGGACCAAATTATCTTCAAGGGAGGAGACATCTTCCAGATGAAAACTATGCTCATGGGTGTTTCCTGTTTGTATCAAGAGGACAAGAGCAACTGGATTCAGGGCCTATAGATCAGAGAAAAACAGATCAAATAATCCGAGCTCAGTAGTGTTGAACCTGATATCATAGAATTAAACTTACAGCACTGAATATATACAGTGCTTGAAGAAAGAAACGAGCAGTCTCAACTTTGGGTGAAAGTCCATGAATGTCAAATGCTTGAATAATAACATTTGCTAGCTTTTCAAAGAAAGAGTTTGTATCCTCAATGAGATCTGAGAATGAGAAAACCACAGACCTGTACCACACCAAAAATTGCACCAGACTCAACCATAAGTAGAAGAATTTTTTGCACCTGTGTTTTCTTGTTGTGCAATATTGCATGGGTTGATTGATAATGTGTCCTAAAAACAAGACATGTAATAAGTATTTTGGAAGTCAATGCCATTAGGTGCCCCAGTGCCCACCATGCCCGATGAGCTATCAGGAGTGTTGCCACAACATTTACGGCCAAATTGAGCACAACACTGAGCCAATCCAAAGTTTCAGTACTCCCACTGGTGACCAAATGGGTAATATCTTGAGTATCAACAACAGAATCAGCAATGTTGATGGCTAGATATGATTTGATGTCAGCATCTATGCCCAAGAACAGTAGAAAATAAGATGACATATGTCCAACAACAGGATAATTGATAGTGTCCATTTAATCAGCCTATTTTCTGCCCACAGTGCCCATGCTCTCCAAATGATAGCTGTATCAGCAATTAAGCACTGCATGTGGGTTAAAATATCAGTCTACATGGCCAAGTTGAAGTATTTATGCAAAACTCACAATGATATTCCCAATCCAATTTTCTAGAGCATCCATTACAATGGATTTCACATTGGCAGCCATTTCCTGTGCAATGAGACCACCTGAAAGTGACACCATAAAGCCGAATTTGACAAGCAACAAATTGAATCCAATTGCTGCACAAGTGTTAAAAACCCTCATCACAAATCCTGCTAGCAGGAGCACCACCAATGCTTTGTGTGCCTGTCCAATGCTTTCCTTCTGCCTACAGTGTGTTTTCAGATTTCTATTTGTTAGTATAACAGAATATGGGACATGGCAAATAACACACAAGATGACATTCATGCAAACAATGTAAGCTAGTATGTAGACCCCTGGAAGTGTTCAATAAGTGTCCTTTTCACCACTTCTGTAAACATTTCTTACCAAAGAGTCCACTGATGAATATCAGGACAGAAATATTTTCAAAGAATATAGTCCCAGCAGCTGCAATTTCTTCTGCCTCTCCAGGCATCATTGTAGATGTCGGTACTAAGTGATATGAAGGGTATTACAGTGACTTCTGCGTAGAACAGGCTTTATATCATTAGGTTGTTCAAAGATCTCGATTATCAGCTTGGCAAAAGTATGGTACATATGGCATTTATGATGGTATCAAATCTATACGGCCAGACGCTCAGATGTACTTGGTTCATCCGCCGGCCGCAGTGCCATGCATCAATTTTATTTTGAACTGATCTTAAAAATTTCAAACTAGGTTCAACATTGTCTAGATAGCACTGGAATGCAAATCATATTTACTTTTACGCTTCATCTTGCACCTGGGACGACTCTGCCTGGTTGGAAGCGAATGGGAGATGACGACTGATGGGTGCATGTGTCAGTTCATTTTCGTCTTCGACCGCCATCCTCTTCAACATCCCCTTCAACATCCTGCAATCTCTTGCAATCCAGGCAAGAACTCAAGCATTCACTGGTCCAAATGTAATGATACAAGCTTCTGGTTGTCCTTAACAATGCCAAACCACAGAACGCTCAATTCCAAGTTCAAGCTTCAAGATCAAAGGTTTGCAACTGCTTCAAGAAATCTGCGTTCTAGGTATCAATGAATGGCTTCAGCACTCAACTGTCTCAGGATTCCTCAAGACCTCAAGTTGGCAGACTTCTTTGTTCAAGAACATTCCAAGTCCTGTAACTGGTAAGGTTGTTCCGTTCTCTTTTTAATTTGTCTTGCATCAGCAAAACCTGGATAATTGCCATAGCTGTTATAGCAAGCCATAGCAGCCATAGAGCTATGAACTGCTATGAATCGCTATGGGTAGCTATGAGCTACTATGAGCTTCCCAAATTATATTGCCTGTTGACAGATGTCATGCTCTATAGCAATCCATAGCAGCCCATAGTTCTGGATAGATGGGGACCTTGCTATGGGTGCTATAAGTGCTATAAGTGCTGGATAGCACTATCCAGTGCTGTCCACTTCACCCAGGTTTTGCTGATGTGGAACAATGCAGAAGAACTTACAGTTGTATTGACTTTATGGAGATGGCAGTAAAGTAAGTCTGTTCTTTTTTGTGTCTTTATCATTTGAGTCTGACATTGAGTGATTTACAGGTACACCGGTAATCTTATATTTGTATTTTTGCCTTCAAAGCAGACCGTTCATGTATTTTTACTTTACTTGTTTGTAGCTCGTACAGTAGTTTAGCCTCAAGTACTATTGGGGCCACCGGTATAGAATTTGGAAATGATCGGATAAATAATCCATGGTTGAAACAACAAGTGGCGCGCGGGACGAATATTTTACTTTCTGGGACTGATTTGAGCTCCAGTACTGTCCCTCAAATTGACCCTCCGTCTCAAAATATTAAGGCTCAGTTTCATTGGCTATGGGTTCTACTCAGTTTAATAGATTGGTCTGGCTGTGTATACGCACCATACCATCAGTTTCGGAAATTCTCCATACATGGCTAAAATACTGATAGCATCCATACTCGCCCATAACTTGTACTCCATCGAGGTGGTTCATCAATTTTTTTTTGTACAGGCTATTCAATACTAAACTAGTAAGTACAGCTGTTCCCTATGGCATTGGTTTGATTCAGAGTCCTCAATCAACTTGGCAGTTGGAATATAGTAGGAGCATCATTCCAGAGCTCAACATACTGTGTCATTTTGATCAGTTCGGCAGTCACAGGTCACAGCCATTTTCCGAAAACCCCGCCATTGGATGACTTCCCGTAAGGTTTATTTGACCAATTAAACATTTCACAGGCCCTAAGCGAGCTCGGAATAGCACTGGCAACATGTTTGGAGTCAAGATTTGAAATTGAGGACCTGTTCTAAACGAAAACGATCGGTTTAGATGGAAGAGGATCACCTCGATGCGCACGCTCACCTCAAGAGCTAGATGTTATCGGAAATAGTTCTTCTCATACTCTATGGCAAAAACTTATCGCTTGCAGCTGGAAGCTGAAGGAAAAACTCTCCTACTACGTATACTCATGCAGTCGAAGAGCCGGAACAGATTCTTTGCACTTCTCGGACTATTTCTGACTATTTCCTAGCCTACAAGCTTACGAACGGAAACCACATTCCAGCCGAGTCTCCACCTCACGCTGCAAGTGCCTCGTTCCAACGAAATACGACTTAGGGTGATCGCTAACCTATTTTGGGTTGAAATTTGACCTCTGCCGACTGCACAGTGCTTGGTGGGGAAGACGCATGATAATAATCACACTGCTACGGGAAAATTGAATTCACATAGGTATTCATCGCCATATCCCTCCAAAGAATCTTTCAGGCTACACAAGGACATCTCCCGGTCGAAGTTTTGTAAGGATTCCATCTCACTGAATGTGACAAGCCATCCTCAACAAGTATCAAATCCCCTCAGTGTCGATGACCAAGATACCTCTCGAATCTAGGAGCTTTGGAAGGTGTGCTCCCTGAAGCATATCACTCCCAAAATCTAACGAGAATCGTGATGACGGACAAAAAAACGCAACAGGCAAGAACCTCCCGAAATCTGATCGTCTCTCTTCAAATCTTCCGAAGGTCTTGGCAACCTTGTACGAAATCAAGCTGAATACCGCAACCTGTTCGCTACCATGGGTTCACGGCTATTTGTTTGCCGCATGTATATGAGACCATCGAGCAGTCACTGCTAGGTTCTGCCTATTCAAACAGTGTGTCAACCGGCCTAGTATCATCTACGCTAGACACTGCACTGCTGTTGGAAGCCTTGATGTCCTCGAAAACTACCTATGAACCTATTTACAATGAACGGCACTTTACTTGATCAGCCTCGGATCCTCTTCTATAGTAACTCCCTTGCCCGAAACGTGACATGGCCGATGTTCAAAACTTTTCATCTTATCTTCTATGAGCCCTTGGTGCTTGAAGTAAAGCTCGCAGACTTCGGCAACTGAGACTCTTCATTCGCGGCAGATCCTGACCGTCCGCGCAAGATGGACTGGAACGAACGTGAACATCTTTAGCGTTCTGGTTGCCTATGTACCGAGCCGATCAACGCTGTGTACGATTTTTTCTATTATCCTGAATTTAGTTCTGACATGGCGAATTAGGCCTCAACTATGACATTTACTGCTGCGATGGGATTGCTCATTTACATCTACTAGGGTACATTTCACTACAGCTGCGGCGGGGACTCAAACGCAAGATAGCAAACGAAGTTTCAGAAGATAAAGAAGACAACGACGATAAATCTGGAGAAGATATTGGTCAAACCCTCGTATCATTTTAACCCGAAACGGGAACCATCGAGCGTCTCTGAGGTGGTAGCCTCATTGCTACTGTAATTGGTGAGAGGCAAGGTAGAGACTTCGGAAAATTGTGGGCACCTAAGATTTTTCAAAGTAATCCGGGCTTTCTATCCCTGCTAGTATTTTTCAGCAACCTCTACAATGCAATATTCAGCAAAATTCAATAAAAGTCGCTTTGACCGCACCTAATCGGGACTAAGCATGACACTGATTGGCACCCGTTGTTCTCTTCTCCGTTTAACCCTGTTTACCGTTTTACCGCTCTCCACGCCGATTTTGAACCACGCTATCCCCTTTATGCGTTCTTCGTATAAATGCACGAATACCTTGACCTTGCTCTCAACTTCGATTCTCCCCTCGTTTCAAAATAATCTCTGAGCACTAGAGTCATGCATGTCATAATCATCGGCGCAGGAATTGGCGGCCTTTCTACATATCATGCCCTCCTGAAACATCTTCCTCCGTCCGCTACTATCGACCTCTATGAGGCTTATTCACCCTCGGCTTGCAAGAGTTCTGTTCTTGGAGGAGGGATAGCACTCGGGCCCAACGGCCAACGAGCTATCGCATCCATATCTCCTTCAGTCATTCCCTACATTCGCGATCGCGCATTCGAGTTCACCACGTTTACCGTGCGGAACGATTCTGGTAAAACTTTGGCCGAGCTTCCCTTCTGGTTCGCCACAGCGCTACGGCTATTCTCAAATGATGGTTCCCAGAGTCGTTGTTTACGAAAGCCTACTGCTGGCAGACGAAATAGACACCAACATTCATTGGAGTATGCGAGTGAAGAGGGTTTGGGAGACAGACGAAGCTGCCCATGTCGAATTTGAAGATGGAAGCATTGAGTCTTGCGATGTACTCATTGGTGCAGACGGCGCAAAAAGTAGATCGCGAGAGGCGTTGTTTGGTGAAGAATATGCAGCCCAGTACGAGTGAGTATCTTTAAATTGCTGGGCCGTCCCCAGTATTCAACTGACTTTAATTACAGAAGGTTGACGGGTTTCTCTGGAATCATTCATCTTTCCAGCCTTTTACCCGTGTTTCAAGAGGCACTCAAGAAGCAAACATCGGCTATTATGACCCTCGGCACTGGCGGTTATTTTGGCCTTTCCCTTTGCAGTCAGGCCTCTTCTCCCGACCCATATGTTAATTGGTTCACCTCCCTCGAGTATCCGACCCCTCCCACACGCGATACACCTCGAAGTGACCTAAAGCCTACGCTGTTAGAACACTTTGGTCACTGGAAATCGCCGATCGATACTTCGAAGGAGAATTTTTTTGCAGATATCATCTCCGCCTCATGTGAAAAGAAGGAAGATAATGGCTGTATCACTCTTCCTCGATGGTATACGCCTCCGCTACCTCATTGGACATCGTTGCATGGACTTTCGGTCTCTGGATCTGCCAACGGTGCTAGAGGACGAGGAAAGATAATTCTTCTTGGAGATAGCGCCCACTGTATGCCCCCAGATGGTGCTCAGGGTGTGTCTATGGCGGTGGAAGATGCGCTAACCATAGCATTGGTGCTCAAACATCACATATCGACCTCTCAGACAGAGTCAGAAGCAGTCTCAAAGGCAGCCAAGTCATATGAAGATGTTCGTCTTGCTCGAGTCAACAAAATTCTCGCCACTGCGAAGGCAAAGCAGAACCGGAAGAAGCAGGTCAGTCCTATACAACATAGGATTCGGGAGCTGGTGATATGGGCTTTCAGTAAGTTTCTCCTCCTACGGACCTGATCTTTGGACTGATCGCGTTTATGACAGGTTATCTCCCTGAGTGGTATGTTAATGATGAGATATTTGGATACCATGTTGAAAAACATGTCGCATCTCATCTTGGAATTCCAATAGCCCAACTTTGAGAATAATTCTCCTCAGACAAGTACTACACAAGTATCGATTAAATAGACACATCATTTCCTACACTTTCCAGTTATCGATATATTCTTACTGTAATATAATAATAATATTTATTCGAGGCGCGTTTCGATTAGCGCTCGGCGCTCATCATCGACACGTGTGACTCTTTCTCTCAGTCTCACTCTTAACTTCCTACGTCCACCTCTCGAAAAATATGTCCACTGTAATCCTTGTCACTGGAGGAACTGGGCTTGTTGGCAAAGCCATAGAGTACGTCATCGAAAACGAGCCAGCAGGTTCTCGATTCGGCAAACGGCCCAACGAGAAATGGATCTTCGCCAGCTCATCGGAGGGAGATCTAAGGTAGTTTGCACCTTAAATCGTCATTCCGCAGGCTAAACAGACTCATTCTCTTCAGGGATCCTGAACAGACGCGTAAATTATACGAAAAGTACCAGCCTACTCATGTCATTCATCTGGCTGCACTCGGTGTGTTATACATCCATCGTTCTCCCAAGTCTGATTATTGGCTGATTAATCTCTTAGTTGGTGGTCTATTCAAAAACATGAAGTATAAAGTTCGTTGTCCTTTCATTCCAGACCGGTCTATCCTCCCCTATTCATGCCATCTCATCACAGTTGACCTTCCTCCGCGACAACATCCTCATCAACGACAACATTCTCCATTCATCTTACCAGCACAAAACCCAGAAGCTAGTGTCTTGCCTGTCTACTTGCGTTTTCCCTGACAAGGTTGAATATCCTTTGACCGAGCTCAATATCCACAATGGCCCGCCTCACGAGAGTAACTTTGGTTACGCCCACGCTAAACGAATGGTCGATGTCCAGAACCAGTACGTCTTCTCATTCTCTTGATCTGTTCCGCAATGCTTAATACTTCTTAGTGCCTACAAGGAAGAATTCGGTTGCAACTTCACGTCGGCCATTCCTACCAACGTCTTTGGACCGCATGACAACTAGTGCGTGCATTTATCTCTCCAGGAACTTTATCTCAACATTGAAACGTTTCAGCGACCTTGAAGATTCGCATGTCATCCCTGGGCTCATCCACAAGTGCTACCTTGCAAAGAGTGTGTCACGATTTACCACATAACCTCCGTTTCTGATATCACTGTCAATCAAGAGAACAACACCCCCTTCGTCGTATCTGGAACCGGTAAACCTCTTCGCCAGTTCATATACTCTCGCGACTTGGCCAAGTTGTTCATATGGCAACTCAGGGAATATGACGACGTTCGAGCCTGTGATCCTTTCAGGCAAGTCTATTTTCTCTAACTGGCTGGCGCCTTTCTTATTCCCTCCTAGTCGGCGAAGACGAGGAAGTAAGCATCAAGGAGGTGGCGGATGCCATTGTCAAAGCTGTCGGTTTCCAGGGCTCATACACCGTAAGATCTGCTATATCTTGCATACATCATCTATAATCAATCACCTTACCTTTCAGTTCGACACTAGCCGCGCTGATGGTCAATACCGCAAACCCGCATCCAATAAGAAGCTTTTGTCACTCATTGGAGACTTCAAATTTACGCCATTCGAAGAGGGTACGTGTCTCTCGTATTTTTCTCGGAAATGTGCTAATTCCTCTCGTCACTTCCCAGCATTGGACGAATCTGTCAAGTGGTTCTTGGAAAACTATGACGCGGCTAGAATAGGAAAGGTCCCATCCGCTTAGGCATCTGTATTCACAATAATTAGGTTCGTCGCTGATGTTTTCTACCGTTCCAGAATGATATTGACTGCTTTCTAGACGAGGCTTTAAAACTAAAACATACCATATGGAAGGACACTGTATACACTTGAATCGACGATTGAATTATACTTGGACATTGCACAAGAAACTGCACTCGAGGAAACTAGAGTCTGGATTAAGAGCTATTCAGAAGGAGCGTTCGCATTAGGTCCAGAGGGACCTTTAATTGAGGATTTGATGATCACAAGAAGATAAAGTCAAGGATGAGATTCGGCGTCGGGCTAGAGTTGGAAGGAAGACGGCCCAGTAGATAGAAATGCCGGTTCTAGGGCATACATGACATGAATATTCATGATCCATCCCCTTGACCATAACTGGCCAATCTCAAGGCTCTAGTCCAGCGCAGAACCAGTAATGGGAGTCTTGCTGCATACCACCAAACTAATTCTGTTGTATCAGAGTCTGCGGCGCCGGAGAAAACATTGGATATCATCGTTCGATGGACCGTTAATCCAGATTCCAGAGTCCGGATACCGCATTGACATACTCATTCAACAGATAAATCGCGCCGCAGAACAATTAAAGAAGTATGAGAGAATCCCCTCGTCGTATTCACTCCTCCAAGCGGTAAATCAAGGCAGGAACACGTTTTTATCACTTACATGGTGGGTCGCAAGAAAACGAACGGACGCGGAGCGCCATCACGGCCGTCGGAAGCCTCTGCTAGTGGGCCAGTAGCATTATTAGTGTCACCAGTGCATCAGCCTAGTTAAAGGAAACCCAAAGTCGAGGCAGAGGATATCCATTTTGGAGGCAGAGGCGAGTTTGGTGGATGATGTACGAGGATTTGGATGCGAGGGGATGTGATACTGGACACGAACAAAGAAGAGGAGGCGGAAGGATAAGTTCAAGCTATAGCAGAAGTAACTAGAGGGTCCTGCTATGCCCATGACTTGTAGAGATTTTCCAATCTTCGTTGAACGCGTTCGAGGACCCTGTTACACACAGTGCATAAATATAAAATTTTCACAACTAAAGCACATGTATACTTCGTTGAAGCACTCCCACTTGTCTGACCAGCAGCCTACAGCAAGAATCGTTTGCCAGCTAAACGATTGCGGATTGTTGCAATGGATGCGATGATAGAATCGAAGTACGACGAGGAAGACAGAGTCAACGATGTGATTAATGGATTCGGAATTGGAGTTAGTGATATGAGCCACTCCGTCTAAAAGACGCGCTTCGTTTCCGTTTTGAAGATTTACGCGTTCCTCGTCGTCGTCCTAGTCCTGCTGTATCGTTTCCGTACTCTCATCGTAGAGTCCTCTTTCTTTTTTCTTTCCCTTTGGAGCATGATACCTCAGAGTTAATTGGGAGGTGTTATCTTATAATCATTCGTTCGGAGTGCTCGAAGAGAAGAATATTTTGATAAATAGTTCAGAGTGCAACGCGGCTGGGACTATTTGAGTTAACAAAGGTAATGGTCGATTGCTTGGGAATAAAGTTATGTAAATCTATAGTAATAATTATACTACACTGCCACTACGAGGCTATGTTACGCATAGCCTGCGCACAGTTATCGCATAGCCGACCACTGCTCAATTCAAAAAAAAAAAATAGACACCCATATATGGCAAGAGATACACAGCCGCACCGCGCTTGTGAGTGGCTCTATCGAGATCTATTTCTACAGACACCCGTTGCTTTGTCGATGAATGAGATTCTGGCGCTAGAATGACATCGATCTGCGGAAGTGCGGAGAGCTCTGAAGATGTAGAGCCAGTAAGAGTGGAATGATCTGTGCATAATGGCTCCTGCTGAAGACTGTACGTTAGCTCCTTGAACAAAGAGCTACAGACGAAGCACAAACGTTTGAAGTAGTGAGAGCCATAATCTGCAATCTCATATCGCAAACAGCGATATTGGTAGAGACCGCGAGTCCAGCCTATACATGAGCACCCTTCTTAATGCGTTATTTCCTTCATAGCAAAATAGAAACACACCTCGAATGTGCTCCTCGCATCTCGCACTCGACGTTGAAGGGCTTCGAGATTATCGCTGTCCCTCTTGGAAAACAGGAGTGAGCGTAATCCTTGTTTTCCTTTGAGCTTCAGTAACGTTTCTTGGATGTCTTGTAGATTTCTGAGAAAACGCTCAATCTTTTGATATCAAGTAGGTTGCTGGAAAACATACCGAAAAAGTCCCTCCATGTCTCTGCGTAATTCCTCATTTTCCTGGGCAGTAGGGGACCTTTTCACCTTCCGTACTACCATGCGGAAGTACCCCTTCACGTCACACAGGATCTTAGCAACCTGCTGCTTATTGCTTCTGATAGTCTGCAAGACGAAAGAGTCTCAGGAATAAATCAGGTAGGAACAAAATGAACGTACTTGTACTGTCGTGCAAATTTCAGTAAACCCTGCTGCTAAGGGCTTTAGCGTCCCAAGAACAGGAACACTATCGCATATAGCAGATAAAGCACTACCAATACTGGCAGCAATTACGAGCGCATCCTCCGTTCGGCCCGAGCTTGGGGATAGAGGAGTATCCGGCTGTATGGTTTGAGATACTGTAAGTTAACCAATATTCGTAGAATGAATAAAAGATCACTTACCATTGCAAAAGAGTATATGCTCTCCACCTTGTTTCGAAACGTTTCCAGGTCTTTGGCGATAGTTTTTTTCTTGTTCTTGCTCAGTGAGAGTCGGGAATTCGAACGTGTAACAATATTTTCAACATAATCGATGGTCTGCCGAAGTATGCTACAGAAAGCATCACTGAATGTTATTCTTCTGGAAATAATTGTACGAACCTTGTCATAGCCGGAATGAACGTTCCCACTGAAACACCATCCCTCTGAATTATCTGGTTATCCTCCGACTCGAGATGCGCTAACGTCCAAGCGCTATCTACCATTCGATAGATGTCGTTCAATATCTGACGATGTTCATTGGGAGGAGAAATGCTATCCTGTTGAGAAAGATGTGGTCGTTAGCTCAGTTATTACTTGGAAAGATATAAGTTTTACATCGTTCAATGCCTTCAATCGCTCCAGTAGCATCCTTGTATCCGTTGATTCCAACTTCGGAGTAGTAGGAGTACTGTTACTCTGTGTTGATGTCGGCAAAACATCCAAAGATGTAGTAGAAGGAGTCTGTTGGCTGGTAGAAGCACTCGAACGTGAACGTCGCAAGCGGAATACAGAGTTCGACATGGCTAATGAAACGATCTGAGAGGAGCAGCTAAAGAAAAGGTTGAGTGTCTAGGCTGATACGAAAGTGCAGGGTGCGCGATATCGACGGCAGGACAAGGAAACAGGGTAGACAGAGAATAGCTGTGGAATAGCTGTAGAACACGTTGTCACAAGCGCCATTAGCTTGATGAAGCTTTGAGGCGTTAATCCAGGTCAATACCGACTGACACAGAGTGCAGGCACGCCATATTGGAGAGGGAAACGCTGCCCGCAGGGAGGGAGTAAAGAACTTGGATCAAATGAAATCCAGAGCCTGCCCGGTATGTCAGAATCACAGGAAGATTAGATGCCTTTACTAGCTTGTAGGCATATTTGAAGTTTGTGCCAAGAATGAAGTCGCAACGTATTGCAATTGTACAGGACTAGTCCAGCGCGATGAAAGTTGAAATTCTTCTTATTAGCGCCAAGCGCCCACTGATAACTTTAAGGCGCTATGAACCCGAACATTTACGCGCATGGCTTCCATCGTCCTAGTCACTGGCGGCTCAGGTCTTGTCGGCAAAGCTATCGAGTACGTCATTGCAACCGAACCCATTGGATCGCGATTCGGAAAGAAGGAAGGCGAGACTTGGATCTTTGCTAAATCGTCGGAGGCGGATTTGAGGTGATTGCTCTCCATAATCCATTCTGTGATCCAAGTACTAAATAATAATCGTTTAACCTTCAATATAGAGATGCGGAACAAGCACGTCTATTGTACGAAAAGTAGAAGCCTACTCATGTCATTCATCTCGCCGCAGTTGGTACGCGATGGATATGCGATCTGTATCAAAATTTCGTATGCCTGACGAGTCTTTGTCTAGTGGGAGGCGTATACAAGAATATGAAAGCTAATGTGAGTTCTCTATACCATTCGAAAGGACTGAATACAAGTGATACCCCCATGCAGTCAACCTTCCTCCGAAGCAACATCCTGATCAACGAGAACATCCTCTATCACGCTCATACCCACCACGTAGAGAAAGTAATCTCTTGTCTTTCGACATGTGTATTCCCTGACAAGGTCGACTACCCGCTCGACGAAACCAAAATCCACCTAGGTCTTCCCCATCCGAGCAATTTCGGGTACTCCCACTCTAAGAGACTAGTCGATATACAAAATCGGTGGGTAATAACCAAATTGCGTCGGAAGGTCAATGTGCAGCTGACTCGAGGATCTACAGCGCGTACAGAGAGGAATTTGGATGCAACTTTACCTCTGCGATTCCAACCAGTGTTTTTGGACCGAATGATAACTAGTAAGTACAGTACATACACTCGAAAGAGAATAGACATTCATCTATCGCACATTTCACAGCGACCTTGAAGACGCGCACGTCATCCCTGCTCTTATTCACAGGTGCTATCTTGCAAAGAGTGCGGCGTTTTAGCTATTGTCCTACTGTATATACGTTAGGCTGATCAGTAATTCGGGATTAGAAAACAACACACCGTTTGTCGTCGCGGGTACAGGAAAGCCTTTGCGTCAATTTATCTACTCCCGCGACCTAGCCAAGCTCTTCATTTAGATGTTGAGGGAATATGACGATGTAGAGCCAGTGATTTTATCCGGTAAGGGTTTCATTCTTTCATCCGTATTCCAGCTCTGACTATGCACTACAGTGAGTGAAGATGAAGAGATTACCGTCAAGCAAGTTGCAGATGCCATTGTGAAGGCAATGGAATTCAACGGCACTTATACGGTATGTTGCATGAAACTTGTATTTCCCGGCAGTGTGTTACTTGTCCGTCTGTTGCAGTTCGACACGAGTCGTCCAGAAGGCCAGTTTCGCAAGCCAGCATCCAACAAGAAGCTTCTCTCACTCATAGGAGAATTCGAGTTTACTCCATTTGAGATTGGTGAGTAATGCGTCTTTGCGTTTGCCACTACTAGGCTAACATCACAATATGCAGCACTAAAACAGTCGGTGGATTGGTTTTTGGAGAATTATGATAACGCGCGGATAGGCCAGCCATTCACCTAGAGCTGCAAGAATCGAGCATTCCAAGTCTTTTGACTAATATGGGGAGCTCGGCTATCGGTTAAAGAGTGAATTGGGAACATATGGATATAGATGTACAAGTTCCCAGTCGGAGATTAATATACAAGGATGATACATCGCAGGAGTGTGTAATGCATACCTCCGAGTCGTTTCTTTTTAAAAAGTCAGAAACGCGTCTCTTGAAGCTCCAATCTCCTTCACTATCCTCTCCATCCTTGATTCCATTTTAGGTCCACCTCGATTACTGGTGATTGGGTTTACGGTAATAATATCGCCTTCCGTTTTAACAGGAAAGGAGCGGTCGACAATGCAGGGTTTGGCAGGGACTCGGATTTCTTTTGAAGCTCCTCGAATTTTAACTGTAGTTCTCGAGGAAGCGAAGGGGGAGAAGGTCGAGAAAAGGTTCCGATGAACCTTGTAGAGAGGACGGATAATTCTTGCATGACAGAAAGATTTAGTCAATATCGACATGGTGGTACGGAGGAAAGAACTCGAAGACTCGGTCAAGCTGCTCATATGGCGACTCAGGGAATACGACGACGTTGAGCCTGTGATCCTTTCAGGCAAGTCGTTTTCTCGAACCCTAGCGCCTTTCTTATTCCCTCCTAGTCGGCGAAGACGAGGAAGTAAGCATCAAGGAGGTGGCGGATGCCATTGTCAAAGCTGTCGGTTTTCAGAGCTCATGCACCGTAAGAGGTGCTATATCTTGCGTATATCGTTTAAAATCAATCATCTTGCCTTTCAGTTCGACACTAGCCGTGCTGATGGTCAATACCGCAAACCTGCATCCAACAAGAAGCTTTTGTCGCTCATTGGAAACTTCAAATTTACGCCATTCGCAGAGGGTTCGCGTCTCTCGTGTTTTTCTCAGAAATGTGCTGATTCTTCTCGTCACTTTTCAGCATTGGACGAATCTGTCAAGTGGTTCTTGGATAATTATGACATGGCTAGAGTAGGAAAGGTCCCATCCGCTTAGGCATCTGTATTCACAATAATTAGGTTCGTCGCTAATGTTTTCTACCGTTCCAGAATGATATTGACTGCTATTAGACAAGGTTTTAAAACGAAAACATACCATATGGAAGGACACACTGTATACACTTGAATTAACGATTGAATTATACTTGGGCATTACACAAGAAACTGCACTCGAGGAAACTAGAGTCTAGATTAAGAGCTATTCAGAAGGAGCATTCGCATTAGGGTCAAGGGGACCTTTAACTAAGGATTTGAAGATTGCAAGAAGATAAAGTTAAGGATGAGATTCGGCGTCGGGTTAGAGTCGGAAGGAAGACGGCCCAGTAGATAGAAATGCTGGTTCCAGGGCATACATGACATAAATATTCACGATCCCCAATCCCCTTTACCATAACTGGCCAATCTCAAAGCTCTAGTCCAGCGCAGAACCAGTAATGGGAGTCTTGCTGCATAATTCTGTTGTACCAGAGTCTGCGGCACCGGAGAAAACATTGGATATCATCGTTCGATGGGCCGTTAATCCAGATTCCAGAGTCCGGATACCTTATTGACATACGCATTCAACAGATCAATCGCGCCACAGACCAAGTAAAGAATCCCTAGTCGGATTCACTCCTCTAAGCGGTAAATCAAGGCAGGAACACGTTTTTACCGCTTACATGGTGAGTCGCAAGAAAGCGAATGGACGCGGAGCGTCATCATGGTCGTCGGAAGCCTCTGCTCATGGGCTACTAGCCTTAATCAATGTCACCAGTGCATCAGCTTAGATAAAGGAAACCCAAAGTCGAGGGAGAGAATATCCATTTTGGAGGCAAAGGTGAGTTTGGCGGATGATGTACAAGGGTTCGGATGCGATGCGATGCGATGCGATGCTGGACGCGAAGAAAGAAAAGGAGGTGGAAGGATAAGTTCAAGCTGTAGCAGAAGTATGTAGAGGGTCCTGCTGCGCCCATGACTTGTAGAGATTTTCCAATCTTCGTTGAACGCGTTCCAGGACCCTGTTACTACACACAGCGCATGAATATAGAATTTTCACAACTAAAACACATACATACTTCGTTGAAGCACTCACATCTGTCTGACCAGCAGCCTGCATCTGTGCTGCAGCAAGAATCATTTGCCCTAAACGATTAATTATCCTCAGTGGATTTTTGCAATGCATGCAAGGATAGAATCGAGGTATGACGAGGAAGACTATCAACGATGAGATTAATATTGGGGAGGGAGCATTTGTGTCGGGATCCGAGTCAGGTTCAGAGTCGGAGGTCGAAGAAGCCTGCATAAGGGATGTAATGATATGAGCCGCTTCGTCCAGCTTCGTCCTCGAGCGAACATTCTGGAGCTGGAACGTCCTCTGCGAGGAGGGGCTAGCGGGAGTTTCGAAATTCGCGTGTCGATTCTGCTTTTTCTTTGTAGCAACGGAAAAAGACGCGCTTGTTTCTGTTTTGAAGAGTTAGACGTTCCTCGTCGTCGTCCTAGTCCTGCTGCATCGTTTTCCGTACTCTCCTCGTAGAGTCCTCTTTCTTTTTTCTTTCCCTTTGGAGCATGATACTTCCGCGGCTGGGACCAATTGTCATTTGAGTTAACAAAGGTTGCTTGGGAATAAAGTAAAAAGTATGTAACACTGCGGCCAGGCCATAAAATATTGCGCGAAATATTCTAAGATAAACATAACGATAAACAATTAGAAAAGGAATATGAATTTCTCATGAAAAAATGATGATTTCTCACGTGATAACTACTACGAAATTAACAAAGAATTTTTTTGACAATGGTACGCGAAAATCTTTATGTTTTGCGCCTGAAAAATAAAACGGCCGCTCAGCGCCCAGTGAGTATGCTTGGCCGTTTGTACATTAATTCCCGGCAATATTTTTCATCAACGCCATTCGTTTTTCATAACGCCAAACTTTTTTTCGTAGCGCCAACCTTTTTTTCATAGCGCCATTCTTCTACCTCAGCGCCGCCTTTTCTTTGCCTGAGCAGTACTTTTATCTTTATGCAGTGCCATTTTTTTTTTATCTCAGCGCTGCCACTTTTTTTTTCATAGCACCATTTTTTTCACACTTTTTTTTGATGCAATGCCAGCTTTTTTTTTCTCGCAGTGCCAAACTTTCCAATCCTAGCACCACTTTTTTTTTGATGCAACACCAGCTTTTTTATCTCAAGTGCACCACAAATTAGAATTTTCCCCAGCGACAAGGACTTTCTGTTACTGAGCGATCTCAAGTACTCAGCTGAGGTCGGTTTTTTCCTTTTCAGCATCACAACTTAAATAAAGCACAGTGCCATTAGAAACTATCGGAGAGGCAGCTCAGCAGTGAACATCAACAATCACTGTAGCAGCTAGCTGCTGAACGTTGCTGTTTGCAAGCCAAAAAACGAGATTAAACCAAGAATGAAAGAGCGCCTGTGAAGTTGTTAGACATCGTACAGAAAGTAAAGAATGTGAGACATACCAATTTCGCTTCTTTTGCCACAGAAACTTCAGCCCAATTGAGATGAATTCATTCCAGTGAGTTTTCCGAAGCTTTTGAAGGAAGGGAAATGGAACATAGGCCCTTGAGCGGCAGTGTTGAGAATGAGAAACAATAGTGCACGGCAGGCACCAGAAGCCAGTCCGTGAATCCAGTTAGAATTAGATCAAACCAGTCCTCTCAGCTGCATCAATGCCAAACGTAGGCAGAGTTGGGGTCAACGGAGTTGTCAATGATGCATCTGCAAATTAAAGTCAGAGCTGAAGGTGGGTAAAGGAAACAAAGCAATGCAAGAATGTACTAGGCTTTAACTGCCAGAGTCGAGCGTGTTGCCACGAAGCTGGGGGACAACGGGGTTTGAGGATGGAGCTGCAGATGGTGGCTCAGTATCCATTGTCTAAAGCATGGGTTAGAGAGGATGATAAAGATAAGTTGGGAAGTACAGAGAAGATATCAGCGCGCTGTGCCTCCTGGGTGGCGTCACATGCGTCGATCCCTAGCCTCCGCCAAAGCTGGGGTGGCTAGAGAGTAGAGAAATTTATATTTAAAAGAACATGACTTACCATCCAAAAGTGCTTCCTGCTCATTTTGCGCTGAATCCTGATGCAAGAAAGAGACAGAGGGTTATATCATCACGGGCATGATCCCTAACCGGCTGGTTATAATAGCCTGCCGGGTGGTGTCTAAATCCTAAATCACCCACTCTATTTTCTTGCCTTTCCTTTTCAACCTTGTCTGACAGCTCACTTTTGACATCCTTTTTGAGATGCCTCAATAGGAATGGTCGAAGCACCTTGTGCAAATGACCAATAATAAGAAGCGCCTCTTCTTCATTGAGCTCAATCTTATCTCCAGTTCCACTGTTAGTGAACGGAGTATTGAACCACTTGTCAAAGGATTTGACAGAGTTGAAGATTTTGGGTAAAGCAAAGTTCAACAATGCCCAAAGCTTGGGAAGGTTGTTCTGAAGAGGGGTGCCAGTAAGAATGAGATGGAAGTGAGAATGATAGTATGTGGTGAGTGTTTGAGCAAGGAGATACGCTCTCATCAGCAAAACCTGTATTTTCGCTGGAGCTGCTGGAGCATCCAGAGAATTGAATAAGTCTCCAGAGAGCTCTGGAGAACTCTGGAGACTCTGGAGAGAACAAAGCTGCAGTTGCCGATTGATGGCACTTTGAGAATGATCAGACTTTCCTTTTTTGGAGCTAGTCTGGCTGTCAGTCAGAGTAGCACCAAAAATGATGGCCTCGAGTGCCCTCAACATAATGATGGTTGCCATCAGCAACTCCTCATGTCATCAACAATGCTGTAAACTATCAGGAAGTCATATAAAATGCCTGACTTTCAACTTTCAAGTTTTGATGAACTTGTATTTTTTTTTTCTTTCTCTCTTTGTTACAACATACTAGTTGCGGTAGGTTTCATCTTCATACAATGCTGTTTTCCAAAGCTGATTGCCACAATTTGCCAGAAATGTAGAAGCATTTGTGAAATGGACTCAGCAGAGAGCAGGAAATTAAGAAGAGTAGTATGGGAACAATGGGACTGAGAGAGGGACTCGGAACTGTGCAACCTTGTCAAATACTGCTTGTCACTTATTACTACATAATATTAACTGCTGTGGCATGCCTATTGTTATAGTATATAAAAATAATGAATACAAAATTTCTATTATCAATTCATGGTTACATGACATGGAAACTTGATTGAATAGCTCTCTGGGGGTCTCCAGAGGTCTCCAGAGGTTTATATTGGTCTCTGGAATAGGTAACCTTGCTCCAGCTGCTCCAGAAGCTACAGGCGCTCTGGAGATCTCTGGAGACCACCCAGGTTTTGCTGATGCTGTACAGTTTTGCTCTTCTTTCTTGGTTTGGGCATGGAAGTTGAGCACAGCATAGCCAAGACAAGTGAGATGATCCTGCATTGCTTGGTTAACTTTGATAACCTGATGACTATGACTGCAGATAACATTGAGCTGCTTGACATGTTTGTGTTCCGCCTGTCATTCACAGTCAACATGTTGCTTACGCTCAAGTGTTTCTGTGTAGAGATGAGCACGAATAGCGAATATTCATGATTATTCATGAGTATTTTGCCATTCGTTACATGAGTACCTACTTGAGTATAAATAGTCAGTTTAATGTCACGAATATTTGTGGTACTTTATTCATGAATATTCGCAAATATTCACTGATATCATGTGCTCGTTAGCACAAGCATGTGAGTTATTCATTACTTAAGCAAACATTCAATATATAACTTAATTTGGCTATGTTTGAATACATATATATATAATGTTATTGACATGTAACTGTAATAAAATCTGTGTGGCTTAGTGGTTATAAGTGCCGACTCTGGATTAAGGTCAGGCCTTCCTGTGATAGCTGACCAGCAGAGTTCAATTCTCGGTACTGCCACAATTTTGTATCATGTAATAGTACTCGGAAATGTATACAGACTGTATTTATAGTATTATTAAACACTAATATAGTGCTTCAACATTATTATTTACATGTTCGAGCCTATATTTACTTTATTTGTAATGTTGTTAATTAATCACAAGTATACTCGAGTATTCATCCTAAAATACTCGTTATTCACGAATATCTATTTGTGAATATATGTCTGTACAAATATTTGAGTATCTACTCGAGTATAAATAGTGGATTTGACATGACAAATATACTCAAGTATGTATTCATGCCCACCTCTATTTCTGTGGTGCATGTGTCGCGAAGGGTAGGTCTATGTGTTTGATGAAAGTCCAGACAGTTCAAAGGGAGATGAGAGTTATGCATGAGATGTTCAACAACCATAGCACACATGTTCCACTGTCTCTCGAGAAGCTGAAGGCCTTTAAGCTCTATGTTTGTCAGAAGTTTACCATCGGATATAGAAGAAAATGGAAGTGGCAAGTGAGCATCTGACATTGCCTCTTCAACCAGATCGGCTTCCAGACCTCCATTGCCTATAGTTGCTGGGATAGACTCAAGTTCATGCATACATTGTTGCATGCGAGTATCAATGCGGCAGTCTTGTTCATTCAAAAGCAGCTGTGTATTGAGACCTGCAGGCATGATAGTGGGAACAAGAAGGCGTTGGAGATGAGTAGCAAACAGAGAAGGATCTGTCTCTGAATTACGCTTAAGAATTGAGAAAGGGTGTTGGTAGGCATTGTAAGGATAAGTAAATGCAAGAATTTACATGGGCATATCTGCTGGGTTTATAGGAAGAACACCAACCTTCTCCTCAGACTTGGGAATGACATTGGGAGACTTTGAAACTTTGACAATACTATCAACCAGGCGGGAGGGCTGGTCTGGAGGCTGAAGAAGCTTCTTGAGGTCAGGAATAATGGTATTGCTGAGTTGGACAGCCTGATGAAGACTGTCGGGAAGTGGAGATCCTTGAGAAAGCATTTTAAATGCATGTATCTGAACGTGCAGGACATTAATTTGGTCTGGAGTGAATGAGACCTCTGCAGAGTTCTGTGAAGACAGCTTGCACAGCACTGCACAAGCTGTGGTTTCATCAGTGGCACATAGCTCATTGTCCACTGTGCTGTATGCAATTTTGCTTGCATCAACTGACAACCCATTATGGCTCTATGTACAGGTATGTAAGCTGGAGACTTTGCATGTAAAGTCCCCAAATCAATTATTTTGCAATATCATTGGCTTTCTTCTCTCTTTTCTACTCTCTCTCAGTCTCTATCTTGATTCTACAAGAATCACAACAAGCTACCTCTATAAGCTAATAGGGCTTACAGTAAGCCCTATTAGCTGCTTACCATTATCAATTCCAACAACATTCAAGTGTATCTACAAAGATACTTGAGTACTTCCTTCACCACTTAAAGCACATGCTTGCCATCTACATTCACATAACTGCCAGTGGTTTTCTGTTAGTGCCAAATCCCATATCATTTGAAAACAGTCCTAAGCCCAGACTTGACTCATTTTAAAAAGCAAACACAACACCACCTAACAACATGGGAATACTCAAGCCTTTTGGTCCTTGGAGCTAGTAGCTGCTAGTTACAGAGGACCAGAGGTTATAGACTTAAGTAAGCTGGAAGTATGGTCACACTGTGTTTTTTTTTGCAAATTGTGTTCGGACCCTCAGATCAGTATGATACTATTTGAAAACATATCCCTTCAATAACCCTATGGACTTATATATATGCAGAATATATGGTACTGGATATATTAGGTACTGGAATATAAAGATAGAAAGATTCTACTAAGTGATAGCATCAGAAAGCATATCTCAAGCTGCCAGGCAACTGCCAGGGCTAGCAAACACAGTGAATAAGGATGAGCACTTCAAGTTACTTACCTAGCTCAAATGGCAACTATAATAAGAGACAACCTTAAATCATCATCTGTAAGTGAACTGAATTGAATGACCTTTCTATAATATGCCCATAAGTACTTCGATTTGACTTTGGCTGAGGTTGAATTGGATGCTGTGCAGGTAAGCACTCACTGAGCGCTTATTAAATTTCTTTTTTGTTCTCCTGCCATGTCAATGCGACTGTTCCATCCAACCTGGCCCATCTGGAAAAGTGCCTAAAGCCCTGAGATATCTGGATATCTCTGGAGGAGCCCAGGGAGATGCCTAATTCCTAGGCTTTTTCAGGTAGTATTGAAAGGTCCTGGGCACCCTGGGTGGCTCAGGGTGCCCAGGGAAATGCCCATATCCTATGGACTCCCAAGATTCCCTGAGGAAAATTTAAAGTCCCCCAGGATATGCCACTTTTTTTGAAAAGCCTTGAGTATTCCTGGGTACATTCCAGGGGCATTCTAGAGCATCCCTGAGTAGCCCAAACATATCCCTGGGTATCCCTGAGGCATTCTGGGACATCCCTGGGATGTGCCTGGTAAAGCCCTGTGCAGCCCTGGGTCCCTGAGTTTCCCCAGGATATGGACATTTCCTTATGGAGCCTTGGGAAACCCTAGCCATTCCACAAATGGAATCAAATAAAACAACACACCAGACACAGTCACGTGAATGTACTCACCCCTTACATGATCAACTTTACATGTCATCATGCTTGCAAAACTAACTCAAGTCAATAAGTAGACATTCCTGATAAAGGTTACAATAAAAACATCATAAAACTACTAATAACCCGGATACAACAAAGTCCATCCTAGGTAGATATTGGTATCTCAGCTTTACCCCAACTAGAATTGTTAGAATCGATAACTAGTGGGTGATCTTTGGCGGAGCTGGTGGAGCTTTGTCTGGAATGAGTTGCCTTAAAACTCTGACATGCATTGAGCAATACATGCCGAAGCTTGAGCAGTATTATATCAGAGATCCCAGGCGGAGGAATCCAAGGATAGAAGGTGTTATGAGTGCCTGGGAGCTAGAAAACAAGCCCGTTCTCTTGTTTAAGACACGAACTGAGCTCCCAACACAATTGGCAAGATTTCTTGCTGACCCCAATGGGCCATTCGATGCTGCAAGCGCTCTCCTTCTAAAGTATGAAGATGAGAGTACAGTTAAGATTATGATGAATGATTAAAGTCTTACCTCATCCAATGTGGTGATCCAGGACATGAGTGCTGCTTCAGCATGAACCTTTGCATTCAAAGTTCGTGGATAAAATTCTTGTAGTATTGTAGGGTATGCTTGATTCTAGTTTCAATTTATTCTCCAACACATCTGTCACTGTCTTGGGATGGAATACTGCAGGCTCCAATCCATGAGGATAGTAGAATCGGGAGAGTTTGAGAGTTCCTCTAAAATGCGATGCTTTAGCATAAACATATGTGGTGGCGTATTGCCAGCCCAATACATTTTTGAAGGCACTCATAAGACGAGAAGTTGCATAGCTCGGGTACAACTGGGCGCTGTCAACTGAAGGATCCACTTAGCACCTAATCAAGGATGCTATGACTTTACAGGACTCACCTTCCTTCTGAGTCAAATTTAACTCATCATGATCCTCACTATCCTCACTCTCGGCTACATTATTTTCATCAGCTTTGTCAGCTGGTAGGGTTGTAGAGTTTCGGAGCTATACTGCTTGGCCTCTGGAAAACATGAGCACAACAATCAGGAGCACCAATTTTTTGAACATACCAGCATCTGCCAGAACTTTGTGCAGGCCTTCAACTGATAAAAGATGGTCTAACATCGGGCTGGAGGCTTCAAAGCTTAATCATTGCATTGACTATCACATGTATCGCCTTCGGCCTGTGGCACATCTTTCCTGGTGTCCTTCTTTGCCTGCTGTGGTCTCTGTCGCCTTCTTATCAACTAGCAAGTGCACCTCCAATTCAAGCCACTGTTTGTAGATTATGCTAAGCCATGATTTGGCGTTATTGGAATTAACTGGATACTTGACTATTGAGAGATCTCCTGAGTCAGTGTTTGGGATAGAATGATTCTTCAGCTCTAGGGTCTCCTGAAGTTTTTTATGAAATTGAGTAGGAAGTTGGATGTCAACCTCTTTACAGAGTAGATTTGGCTGGTGTAAACATTGCTTAATGAGCCCAAATGGCGATGTCCCCCAATGTGTGGAGATCTCCAAAACTCGCCAGGCAACTTTTCGATAGGCTCTCCGGTATATAAAGCATTGGAAAGTGAAAAGGCTGGCCTCGTTCCCGAGGGAGGTAATTACATCAAAGAGGTCCTTGAGGTGGGTATCAAATGTAAAACTGCGAAACATCATGTATCAAGAAAACATCATTCATAGATGTTCGCGTATCCTACCTATCTTTATCTTCTGCCCACTTCTCAAGCAATTCCTTCCCGCACATCTTGTCTGCCACAACATCAACTCTTTCGTCCATTGGCTCGCTCCTGCCAGAGTCCCGTTCAACTGCCGCTTTAATTCTCTCGGCTGTTTTAAGCTGTGTTCTGAGGTTTCTAGCCCCCGTTTCCCCATCCTCACGCAGTCTAGCATTCTCAGCAAAGACAAGAAATTCGACAGAATTGATGTTTGTCTTGCCTATCGACAGCATTAACATTGGAGGCTTTGGGGTTACGAGAATTCCCTGTGGTAAGGAGGGTGGAGATGTGGTTGTAAAGCTCTGCATCTCTATCGTCAGGACGAGGTACAGAACTGACTGCTTGTTGCCCACAGAGGTAAGAAGAAAGAAGAATAATATCTGATCTAAGACTATCGGTGAGGGGAGCAGGCGGTATTTCAGACATGGACATGGGAGGGAGAAGAGAAGAGTTGAGTTGTCGCTCATGACAGCAAACGGATCATGATCAGATATTCGGATAATCACATGTACAGTACAATGACACTGCTTCGTCATTGTGATTTGTTGAGCAATAAATTTCGGAGACCAATCGGAGACAGATGGTTCACGAGCCTAGGTATAAAGTACACAAGCAGGCATAGTAATCATTGCGCCGCCGCACCCTTGAATTGTCCGAATCACATTGGGGAAAATTTCTTTGCTTGGCCCTGAAAATGTCCGAAACTCGCGCAGCCCCTGATTTGGTCGGGTGACCACACTCGTTCCTGGCGTTCATGCTCACATTCTGCCAGCTCACACTCACACTCAGATGGCCCCCACTCACACTTGCAAGGCTCACTCTCACCAATAGCTGGCTCATACCCACGTCCGCAGACCTCAAAGTCACATACAACCCAGGCGCTATAGAAGTTAGTCAACATTGTATGTGAAGTTAATGATTATAAGTTCATTGATATCGAAGGGCGATTCGTTCAAATGTTGTATGGTATTGATAAGTTATAATAAAAACAACAGGATTACTAGAACCTGTGCTAAAGTTCATACCATTGCTAGCATGTCCAAAATTCATACCCATACCACCAGTACCTATTCGCACCAAAGGTGGCACCAGTGTTATAGCCGAACCCTGTCATAGCCATATTCATATTATGAGTCGAAGGTTGCCCAATCAAAGTTCACAATGCCAAAATCGTTGTTATTCAACAATTATTCAAAGTGGTCCCAGAGTTCGGGACTGTGTCCAACCATGCAAGTGGATCTGGGACATCAGTTACTGTAATGAATGAATGAACCAAAAGACTCGGAAATGAGAACTCGGAGTCACAGCCGCTGAGAGTGATAATGTGTTGGCTGCAGGAGCTGAAGGAGGATTCACTGTACATAGTCATATTCAGATACAAGGAAAATTCCAAGATGTGATTACTCACTGTTAACGGGATCTCCAGTGCGGGCCTGAGCCCTCGATGGTTGTAAGATACATAGACGTCAGGCAAACTCTGCTGGCCCCATGTGGCGTTTATAAAAGGAAATTTTTGAAATTCCCATGCCCTTTGAAGGGATGTGTACTGTTGACAGCGAGATTATGGAATATAGAGGTTGAAAAAATGCTCAACATATGTTCCATCTTCATGTGGAGCAATGTTTCAGTATTTAAGAAGATCAACTGAGAGAGGAGATAGGATTTTATACCAATTTACCGTATTTTGCTATCTCTGAGTGTAAAATCACCAAATAAAAAACCAGAGCATCCCAGTATGCATTGAAATAAGTTTTTCAAAGCAAATTTCGAAGAAGTGTCTTGAGAGTATCAACACAAGCTCTCCGTTAGAAAGTTTCCTTTTATAAACGCCACATGGGGTCAGAAGAGTTTGCCTGATATCTTATTGCGGGAACTCGGTCAGATGAACTCAACTTTCTGTTGAAGATTGGAAATGGCATCGTTCTGGTTCTTGCGGTGTTTCTTCTTTTTTGTCTTGCTGGCATTCCAATGGAAAAGAAGCCTGTCAGCGGCGAGGTATATCCCAGGAATTTTCCTCTCCCTGAACTAGCTTGAGTTCTTGCTATGCATATTTAAGCGCCGCATCACCTGCTCGTTGCAACAATGCTTGCTCATGTTTGGTTTCAACCGCCGGCACCATGTGCCGCTGCAGTTGAGAATTATGTAAACCCTTCCATTACACAAAACTCTCAACGCTGCCATTGTCCATACTTGATAATCCTTGACTCCCTTCTCCGTCATCGGGTGATTAATGCACTGCCCACTGCTCAATTTTCAACAAACTTCACTGTCACCAGGTAAGTTTTAATGTACTCACAAATATGAGGCTTTCCGGTGAGCTGAGTGGGCTCAAGGCCCTAAATAAGTTAAACTCTCCACCAAAAGCGACAGAAAAAATTGAAAAATACGGGGAGAGACTGTCCAATGAGAATCCCTCTCTTCCGTGTACCCAAGCCAACTAAACACACTTTCTAGCTCTATTATTTGATTGTGCCTAGCTCGTAGCACCGAATCCTAAAGTAAATTTTGGTTGTGTCAAGCTCATGATCATATTAGATTGACTGACGTATCCACCCCTTGGACACAGTGGCCCGCACAAAAATCTACAAGCCTCCAGTCCGGCGGGATCCTCACGCTCCCCTATGCGTCATGACAGCCTCGAATCCCAATTGGTTGAAGAAGGCGTCCAATGGAGTAAACACTGATTCTGGAGAAAAGTCGACAGAGGATACCAATTCTGGAGAAAAGTCCGATGAAGAGGATACCACTTCCGAAGAAGAGTCCGATGGAGAGAATACCGATTCCGAAGAAGACTCTTCTAACAAGGCTGATTCCGAGTCGAATGACAGAGGTCCTAATGAGATCAATGAGATCCAATCCAAGCATAGTCCAGATGAGCAAGATAAAAGCAAAGAGATTGTATCGGATGAAGAAGATGAAGTGGTATGCACCGGCATCAATGTACATAGCGGTGGCATGCTAGGCAAGGAGATTGCTCAACCGGAGGAACAGGACGAGATTATCTACACGGGTACCAGAAAACGGAATGTCATTGTCGGCGGTGTAGGCGGAGAGACCAGAGAGACAGCCATCGACCTCACCCGGAGCTCAAAATCTATCTATGAGGATAGTCTTGAATCTTGGTATGTCATCCACTGAGATTGCATTCTATCATACTCATTATTACCTAGATATTTTGATGCAAATGTCCACTCGCATGGTGTCAAGTAGTCAATTTCCCTTATTCAACGATTTTGAGCTTTTGAGCCACATCATCATGTATCTATACTTGTACCTCTCATTATCCGTGCTATTGTATACTAATATTTTGTATGGTATCGGATATGGTTATGTCGCTTTTTTTGGTTTGTGGACCTAGAGTATGCATGTATATAGAGATAATGATGTCGCTGAGCAATAATTTTTAATTATATTTGGGCTTGTGCTCGGTTTCATATGCTCTAGTATAGCGCTGCTGAACGGTTAAACTTCAAGAATCTTGTACAGCCGAGTACAACATTGTCAACTGTCTTTGCATGCTAGCGAGTGTGTCTTTTTTAAAAATTTCAAAAACCTCTTGAACGGTTAAACTTCAAGAAAGTCAAGCACAGCATGTATGTAGCTGCAAATATCAAAAAGCATCTGGTATCGTTATACCTACAGAGAACAGTTCAATCCCAACTTGCCAGTCGAGAGTCCCTGCTTCCACTGTCCACGTTGCTTTGCTGGTTCAAAGCTGATTCAATATTACTGTGGCCATGACTCGGATTTACAACTTCGACCACCCCACTAAGGGCATGTTCTTTGCTCTCTCTCCACTGTGTCTGCAGAACCCCTCAGTGTGAGTGACAAGTTATCTTTCACTTATAATTCCACACTGACCTCATTTCTTTAGGACAATTCCAAAAACCTCGTCTCAATAATGCGATTTGTCAAAAAGTGGTAAGCGTGTGTACACATAGTATTTATCTGAAAAGCCCAAAGAAAAAAAATATTGTTCAAATAGAAGCCTTATGATCCATGAGTGAAATGTTAGTATAGCCGGTACGCCTGTTGCTTCCCCACTTCCGTCTTTCGCCTGTGTACTACCAGCCAACTACTATTTTCATTTCGATCCCTCAAATGCCCCTCCTTATCCAACCTCACTTTGGGCGTATGGAACCGCACATTAGCTTCGTACGTCGAGTGGCCTAACGCTGAAGTTTCACCACCCTCTCTTCCTCCTTCAGCGTGCCTCGAAACCAGTCTCTTCAGGGCTGATAACAACCTTCGTCTGATTCGCATACTCTGGCAAAACAACACCATCTTTGGTCCAAGTAATCGTGAACGATTCCGATTCCACAAGACGTCGGACTTGTTCCGAGTATAAATCCGACAATGTCCTTCTTTCCATCCGGTATTGATGATGAACACTTATTTGCAGATATCTGAAAAGGCATTAACTCTGCCGTTCTTCCTACACCTTGGACGCTTTTACTACTTACGCTTTCCACTCTATCAGTCGACTGCTGGCCTCAGCTACCTAGTGCAATATCATCCCGCCATCCTTTTTACATCTATCGTATATAATTACTGTCTGGCTCATAGGCTTGAGGCCTTGCTTGGCAGCGTCGAGAGATGCTCTTGGATCCAGGAAATAGCTACTTATATCTACGTAGAGCTATTGTTTACAGCTAATGCCATTACTTATCTAACCAGTTCAGTAAACCTTCGTAGGCAAAATTTGGGCAAATCAACCCAGGGCGTACCGCTTCGCCCTCTCGCTTTCCCAAGCTCTCTGTTTTCCTGTACCCATAAGGGATTATCTCATTCTAGGCCATCCGAGTTGTCGTCTTTTTTGAACCAATCTTCCATATCCAAGTACACTGGTTGACGCAATAAATGCCTGTTGTTGTAAGGCCATTTTTCCTCTCTTTCAGGTGTGTTAGGTACGGTCGGTATCTCTATTTAGTGGATGAGTGACTGACTGTGTGAGCAGATGATAAAGACTTACCATCAACCTGCCATTCTCGAGTAAATTCCACTACTTCCAAGTTCAGGTTCAACTTTGTCAACACGCGAGGCTTCCTGGAACGCGGCTTCAGCCTTCGTGCAAAGCGAATATGCTTGGGCATATGACGGTGCTTTCGGCGGAGGTCTGTTGGCTGAAGATGTTCATAGGCAGAAACATGGCTCAATGCCAGAAGACAACTGACCTTTTCCTCCTGTTTTTTTGCAACGTAGTCCAGGCGGTAATGAGATGCTTTTCTTCATTTGTGAAGGGGAATGTGTTTAACTTGGCGCCCAGAAGCTTTAGGTATTTTTATTGCACAAGTTCTGACTCAATTTGAGAATCGAGTCATTGATCAGTTTCCAAGAGTTACAAGCTTTAACTCACACCTACTGCTGTTTGATTATTGTCATAAACTTCCAACGCGCAGAAGTTTAGTGTGCATATTTTCCTGGGAATGCATGGCTCTCACTGAAACCTCCAGCTAGGTTTGTGCTCTTCCTGATGGATAAACATTGGCAGTGCTTGCTGGTCGACTATCATTTTCTTGGAAAGACGAGGAGCTGCACTGCGAAAATATCTGGACAGACTCGTATCTTTTATTTCGGACTCTCAACTCCACCTGCCTCTCGATGTCTTGGCCATGTCGGAGATGCCTGAGGCAATCATTGCTCAGGAATTCGATTCTCTACCAAACCAAGGTGACCCACAGGTTTATCATTCCTTCCAGCTCTATGTCAAGCAGTTGTGCCGGATTGCTGATTTCTTCCGTATAATCGAGAAGAACATCAGGCTTTGCCTTACCCGCCATGAGACCCCACCATCGGATGGAACCGTTCTCATGATTGTTCTCAATCTTCAACTGTGTATGGAAATATACCCTCGAGCTGAAGGTCAATACTGAGTGCAACTCTTCCAAACATTGGATTTGCATCCTGCTGAGACTGCGGAAATCCTGAGGTCGATCATGATGCCTGTACGTATCTTTCATATGAATCTTGAATCCTGAAACGAATTCAGCTGTCGAAGACCTTCGAGGTGAAGCTACACCATATATCACCTGCAAGCTTCAAGACTCTTGGAGTAGGGCAATGGCTAGACAATGAAATCATCAACTACTTTGTGGAGAAATGGTGCTCGAAGTCCCAGAGCACTCTGGGCTTCAATACTTGGTTTATGGAAATGCTGTGTGCGCGTGTCAAAATTCAAAATGGGGTTTTAACCTTGGAGGATTCGAAGACTGTACAGAGATGGTGCTATTCTGCGGAGGTGAGATAGCTTTGTGGCTATAGTAAAACTGCTCTGATTCATGGCATAGAAATCTCAAGGCCTTGTGAAATGGGATCGTGTGTTCATCCCCATAAACGAATTCAACACTCATTGGTATTCGGCTTCGATCAATTTTGTGACTAAACGAATCGAAATCTATGATAGTCTTGCTGTGGTTTATTTTGCTAACCGACGAAGACCAGTCGAATCAAGGAAGAATACGAACTTGATGCTTGTAAGTTGCCCCACGAACTTTTACCATTGTAACTGATGTAGAAATAGGTCCTCATGTGGCTTTCGGAGGTCCTTGGAAGAATAAGAGGGGAGGAAGTTCAGCTCATGAATGATTCCGCCACTGAGTGGCAATGCGATCCTCACGTAGAAGTATGTTTTCTTCTTTCTTCCGGGAACATAGTTGCTGATTTGAATACTGCTTCAGGTACCCTTTCAGCCGAACTGCTTTGATTGCGGAGTGCACGTACTGTGGCATTTACAGCACGTTCTTCAGTTTGGCACAGTGCAGAACGATTGTGTATCACCGCGCTGGAAGTTCTCTAGTGACATGATTGGGAAACGTCTCAGATTAGCACAAGAAATTCTGGACGACTGTAGTCTCTAATACTTGGGTTTGACTTACTCTAGCTAAATGATACTCTTAATATGCGTAGATATTGAAAGGGTACTACTGCCGCTCCGTGCCGAGCTGCCAAATACCACCCCAATAACAAGGATGGAAGCATAGGCGCAAGGAGCTGTCATTTTCACTTGAGGAGTAATGGCTTTACCTGGAAAATTATCCTTCATCCTCTTGAGAATGCAAGAAAAGTCAGACCAAAAAGGTATTGTTCCACTTAGCACTAGGACTCAATCTCGAAGCTGAACAAGACATTCCGAGTTCTCTAGAGGTCACGATCACCCTATGAGACCTACGGGGATTTGACATGATATTCTGTGCGTGCCCTAATTTTCATGTCAGTTCAGAATATCCATATGGGGAAGTGTAGCGCGTGCGCCACACACATTTGACTTAAGTGACGTAAGGACCTCCGAGTCATCTTCGGAAGGCCAAACATGAACAAGCATCGTTCTAACGAGCACGTGAGTCTACTCTACTTGGAGAAATTACAGAAGGTTCCGACATACTCTTCTCGAACTTATCTTGACTTATTTCTCACTCAATCCCAAGACGCCAAGATGTCGCAAGTTTCTGTCGCCGATGCTTCAGGTGCGTGCCTTAACTTTATTTTTATTTTTGCCTACATATCATTTTGTTTAGCCACTAGCGCAGTTTTATCGTCAAATCTTCTTAAAGGGGCGTTGACGGTTTTCCCAAGCAATGGTGAACAGGAAAGTATATGTCCAAAGGATGAGCTGTTTGTACGTGATTTGCTTTATATGAATGATCCTCCAACAAACTAGTCTTTTGGCCAGTTTTTTCTAGGATCACTGAACCAATATTGCTCGAAGAAACAGAAACAGCTTCAGCCCGATAAGTCATGGCAAAAGCTATTGGAAGAAGCAAATCCCGTGAAAACCGAAACAAGCACCTGGAACTCTTACATCGGGCCAATTCTTGGCTTTAAACTTTTTAATGTTCTGTCCGGCTCTTCCAATGTTGAAGGTACAATCCCTCGATCGGTCATGTCACCTCCGTTACGGGGGGCCATGAACAGAATTGTAAGAATCTATCTTTTCTCAACCTTATCGTCATCATCAAACATTTTCTAGGCATCTTTCTTAACTGAAAATCAGGGCTGGCCAAAAATCTTCGAAGATGCTATTGTTGCTCGTTGGAATGCACGAACTTCATCTGCGCCTCCTCCCGCTCCCAGTACCGACACACTATCATCTTCTCACAGCGTGCCACAAACAGTTGCTGCATCCGTTGCCAAAAACTTACGGAATCTCAGCGACACCTTCAGATCCAAATATCATGGAAACATCCTGAATAATATCCAACTAGCAGCGTCATATCTCAGCATAATGTCTCTGGTCTGTCAATTTCCTTGTCCATCAATTTCCTAGTCATGACATTTTATTCCGCAGGGCGTCATAGATATACCCATGGATGAGGAGTTCCCCGCAAAACTTGAGGAATGCTTACGGAATGCAGCGTATGTTCTACTTCATTGACTGTACCTTATCTCACTCCCTTCTAGTTTTCAGTCGGATGACAAGTTTTCCGACATTCTAACTAACCTAAATCTTTCTCTGGTGGCATTTCAAGCACCACTCTTTTCTTCTCTTGCCATTTCCCCCATTCTATTATTCAGGACTTGCCTCCTCCATTCGTCTCGCTTTGGAAGGCACTTCTACATTTCTGTAAGCTCTAATGCTTCTCTATCGGAGTGCAATGATTACTGACTAGTGTCTTATAGTTCATGCTGAGCCTCGGCGACATCAAGCCTGCTTCACTGCGGGAGATAGAAACTTTGATCTGGAAGAATCTTTACCTTGTCGCTCGATGCCAACTCAGTCCTCAGGAAATGATGGATCGTGTGCTGGATCATATAGTGGAGCCCCAGGAACTTGAGAGCTTCAAATACGACAGAGAAAAACTTCGTACATATTTGAACAAAAAATTCGATCCCATCCGTGATCACACAAGCTTTTTCCACCCTGGTATGGTCAATCGTCTTCTGCATGTCACCCACGCATTCACGTTTTGGTTTATCTAGACTTTGGCGCTATAATCAAGCAAGAGTTAGACCCATCGTTTGGCCGTATCACCACGCTTTCACAGAAAGCAGTGATTCCTCAACCGAACCCTCTCTTTTATGACTCTTCCGCTGCTCTAGCACAAAGTGGCTCTTCAAACCTCTCTCCTACGACTTTACGTGCTACTGGGCCCGTTTATGATGAGAGTGGGTTACGAGGAGAGCGGGATTGGACCAGCAATCACTGCTTCTGAAAATTCGATTGTAACGGGTGGCGTGGACTTGAACTCAGATGGCTCTTCCAGCGTTGACCGTACGCATTCTGATGATGCTCCTATCTCACTAACGAGAGATGAAGTGGTTGGTAACGCCAGTTCACCACTTTCCTTGCCACTTCCTTCCCCTGTTCACGATGCTCCAGGACTTGATGTAGGCCATATTCATGAGCCCATGTCGTCCTTGCCATCTGGAACCCCTCAGCCCATATCTGCGCCAACCTCTGTCGTTGACTCCCCGTGTTTCCCCAAGTCCTGGACTGGATAACAACCCGCCTGAAAATTTCGGGCCCATGTCTGGCTTGGATAGTCCTTCCGAAGATCCGCGGTTGCTCCCAGATGGTAATGAAATCATCAATCCGTCAGGCCCGGAAGGTGCTGGTGGTTGGAATATTCCACGAGCAACTTTGGTCGCCATGTCTGGCTTGAATAGTCCTTACGAAGTTCCGCGATTGCTCCCAGATAGCGATGAAATCGCCAATCCGTCAAGCCTGGAGGGTACTGGTGGTTGGAATATTCCACAAGCAATTCCAGTCGCCAGTCTGTCGCAATTGGATGATTCTGGTGGCTTGGATATTCCACGCACAGCCTCGGATGATGGCGGTGAGGCTATCGAGCACACGAGCTCTAATGGTTCTCAGTTTTTAGTCCCATCATCAGGTTCACGATTGGTAGAAACGACAGGTGTAAGCAACGACGATCCATTTGAGACTCACAAATCCATATCTGGGGCATCTTCGCCGTCTACTCATCGTCTTTCTCTCAGTCCTGGACCTGATGAAAATCTTCATCACGAGCCCATATCTGAGCAATCCCCGTCACCCACTGTCCACATATCCCCCGGCCGTGATTGTGATCCTCAAGTTAATCATGTACCTATTGTCTCTCGTTCCAATCCTCGTGTCATCTTGCGAAAAATCCTCCCGCATCAGTAACAAAAGGCTGCCCGAAACTCCGGATAGTGATGCTCCTTCACCAAAGCGCCAGAAGCTATCTGGAGGGAAGAAGACAAGGACCAAGGAGACAAACTACTAAAGAGATGGATATCATTAGTGACAATAACGATATGGACATTGAAGAGGCACTCGAAAGCTGGGAAGGAGGACGATGGCAAGAACCTCCCTAGACTCGAAGTCTGTGGAGACAAGGAGGTATGTCCGATAGCATATCGATAGGCAATAATTTTGACTGATTATTCTCTTAGCGTAAAGTTTCACCTGTTATACACGTATATTCAGCCGATCAAACCCAGTACTATGGGTATCAAGGGAAACACTATGTGCGTACACCACTTTAAATCACTTTTCTAGAGGTGATATCTAACCTTGGACCGTAGGACTCTCAAATTGCTGAAGATCTTCAAGAGCTTGCCGCGCACGTGAACGCTGCAAGGAAGAAAAACGGATTCCCCATTGGAAAACCTCTAGAATGGTCGGATGGGATGAGCAGTCCTGTAGCTCTTCTGACGCCTCCTAAGCTCTCCGATGACTCTCCAATTTACACTATGGATTTTGCCAATTTTCTCAAGACATCTGCAAAGGATTTGCAGAATCTTTTCCGACGCTATCCTGCCATAGTAGTAAGCGGGCGCCCAACCCATCTCAAGTGCGACCTTGCCAGTTTAGAAGAGTGGGGTGGAGTTGATGAGTTAAGGGAGATGCATGGTGTGTCATCTCGTCATAAGTAATTTTTCTGAATTAGCGTGGTAACCACAATCTAGATAACTCAAGATACGACCCAAAAAATGCTGGTTCCGTTTTTGTGCTGGCGTCCTACCGGGAATTTCTCCAGACTTCTAAAAACGTCAATAGCCTTGATAACCCTCTGAGTGGAGGGACGTCAGCTCCTACCCAGCTGGCTACTGACCTCCGCGCTGCTGTCTCGGTGTATGGAGAATTCCCCAGTCACATCCCAGTGCGAATCATGAATTGGGGTCTATTGGCAAAGTCCGATGCTGTTCATTTGCCGCATGTAGACCGCGCGGGAACAGGCACTTGGGTGGCTATAGAGGATGGGCTGAAAAAGTGGGATCTTGCCTTCCCGTCTAAGGAAGCTAGAGAAGAAGAGTTTGCTAATCCAGCTGCGTATGGGAGTGAAATGGTTGAAGGTCGCAACTACGCTAGGTCCTGGGACTGGTACTCTATACTATTGTACCCTGGAACCATGTTGTATGTTTGTCATTCTTCCCTCATATTTACTTGCTCACTCTCCATTCTGTTATAGGATCATGCGTCCAGGAACCGTTCATAGTGTAACAACGCTTCAAGATTGTGTTGCTTTGGGCGGCCACTTCTTTTCTGCACCAACAATTAAGTACTCGCTCTATTCGTTATTTCACACTTTTGTTGGCTCTCATACCATCACCAACGTTTCAATGGATGATGAGCAGCAGATGCTTCTTCGTATCATCCTCTTCTGGCATAAGACTATCTGCGAGGGAAGTAGTGTTTATTTGGAACAAATCGAACAGCTGGGTCAAGGTAAGCGTTTCTACTGCAATATTTGATACGCGCAAGACTCAACTTCATCTAGAAACCATTGCCCACGTTCCGAATGTTCTCATTTTCGAAGACTTCTTGAACCTTGCCATGCTTCTAAACTATGCAGAACTGGTATTGGTCTTGACTCCATCAAGATATAGTTCTCCTTGTCCCGTTAGTTTTGAGCAAACTCTTTATGGATTGCCTCGTCAACGCAGTCGAGAATTGCGCGGTTGGTTGCTGGAGAATTTTGAACTCGTGTTAGATCCACCTGTTCAAGATGGGTACAATGACAAAGAGAGGCTCGAACAATTACTACTGAAGTCGCTTCTTGGGCAGGCTCATACGCTGTGGGACAGCGTCAAGCGCAGGGAAGAGCTTGGAGTTTACGGGGTTACGATTACAAAAGGAGAGAAAGAAAGGGAGATCACGGCGCATCAAGTTCTTTCTGCTATCGAGGAGGATCTTTCTGACTTTCCGGGTTTCACCATGTGGGAGGATGAACCTGCCCCTACGTCGTACTCCTGGCCTGCTTCTCCTGGTTCCAGTTGTTATGTTCTCAAATCCAAACGCACCGTTTAATATTATACCGTTTAATTTACAATCTGTGTACGCTGTTTATATATAAATCTCATTCTTCCTTGAATCTTATGTATTACTTTTGATGGGCTTTGATGATGTACAGAGGATAAGCTGGTCAGTGCTAGATCAACTGATTTCCCATCTTATAATCAACTATTCATCAGCTCGTTCTTTCACTTATTTTCATTCTCAGTCTAAAATTTAACATATGGGGCTGTTTTTACCTGAAACCCTGTCGTTAAAGACGCCTGCCAGACCCAGAAATCCCACATATATAAATTAAAAGCAAAGCCAAACATGTGCAAGCATCGTCTCAACGAGCATGTGATGCGCTTACCCAAGCCCAAATCAACTACAGCCAAACATGTACAAGCATCGTCTCAACGAGCACGTGGTGCCTAACGACCCACGGTGTGAGTAGGCGAACAAGTTTGGTTCCATCTGGAGCTGAAGCCTAACTGTGGAGCACATGGTCTCTTATCTTAGATCATGCTGCTGATAGTTCTCAGTTTCCTTTGATGGCTTAATTTGCTTTCTGCCTGTGGGCTCTGGCATCCAAATTCGCTCTTCCCTTTCAAACCTCCTCGGAAAGTTTCTCTCATTGAGCCATTCGGACAACGGAATAGCATATGCAACTCGACTATGCGCTATGGCAATGTACAATATGGCTATCTTTCCAAATTCGCTCTTCCCTTTCAAACCTCCTCGGAAAGATTCTCTCACTGAGTCACTTGGACATCGAGGTAGCATATGCAACTCAACTGCTATGGCAATGTACAACTATTGCCATTTCTATCTCGAGCCTGGGTTTTTCTCTAATACATAAATAGCGTGCATTTTCACCTAATCTTATGTATATAAAGCTCCATTGCATACGTATACACAGAGCTTCAATGTCTTACCAGTGCCCTGTCTGCGAAAAGCTCTTCAGTAGGCCCCAAGATCGCACGAGCCATACTCGACTGAAGAAAGATGCCCCTCACCAGCAGTACCTTCGACAGCAGCAACAAAATGTGGTCGATCAGTTTTCTGCAACCATGCAAGCTGCTACCTCTGCTGCTGTGAGTGATGTCACACGCTTCCATCTTCCGGAAGAGCCGTACATCCACAGTAACGATGTGGATCAGGGTGATTTACCTTCATCCAGAAGCATGGTCATAGATGTCGACTCCGACAACTCTGACGATGAACAGGGCATCATCAGTGAGCAGGAAGTGTTGGTAGAGGACTACAATACCGACAGCGATACACAAGAGGGGCCTTTGGCAGCAGCTGTGCTTGCGCTGGGCGACCTTGACGTGGATGATCTACCAGAGGCTTTCGATTTCTTGCCAGACCTGGACTTAAACATGGCAGAGGGAGAAGCTGGTCCTGGACCTTCCACCGCTGAAAACAGACGGTTTCGGCGTGCTCTTGTCGATGACGACGATGAACGATCGTATAGATGGCACCCAACTGCCGGTCAAGTTTATAGGCATGAGCCCACTATTCATGCTCGCTGGAAATCTCTGTTTGTTACAGGGACTGCAGCTGGTCAAGATTATGCACCATTCAACAGCCGAGTCGACTGGGAAATGGCGCAATGGGCAGTGAAGGAGAAGATCTCGCAGAAGTCATTTAATTGCCTTATGAATATTCCTCAGGTAATTCATTCATTTTTTCTCTCTCAATTTCCAAAGCAATGAATTGAAATTTGCTTCAGGTTAAGGAGAAGCTAGGGCTTTCCTTCTCGAGTGTACGATCCATGCTCGAAACCGTGGACTCTATACCAGAGCGATGTGGACCTTGGTTCACAAAACGACTCTCTTTTAAAGATCGACCCAGCGAGTTTTTTACAATTTATCATCGCAATCCTATTGAAGCAATTAAGGCTCTTTGGGGAGATCCTGCATTGGCGAAGCACCTTGTTTATAAACCGGTCAAAATATTTCAAGGCAAAACTCACATCGAGGAACAACGGATCTATAACGAGATGTGGACCGGAGGGCTGTGGAATGCAGTGCAGGTATGTATTCGAATCGCTCCTTGTTCCACGGCTAAACCTTTGTTAAAGGAAGTGCTTCCAGTTGGAGGAACTCTGGCCCCTGTGATCATTGCATCAGACAAAACGAGACTCACTCAATTCTCCGGAAATAAATCAGCTTACCCCGTATACCTCACTATCGGAAATCTCCCCAAATCTCTCAGACGCAAGCCCAGCGCCAGAGCCTGCGTTTTGATTGCTTACCTTTCTGTTGACAAACCATCAGACGGTCTATCCAAAACGGCGCTTCGAGTACGGAATTACGAGCTGTTTCACAGGTCAATGGCGACCATCCTTGAGCCTCTCAAAGCCGCGGGAAAACCTAACGGACCTGGGGTAGAGATGGTTGGAGGCAATGGCGCGGTGAGGAGGGTATATCCAATCCTGTCAACTTATGTTGCGGACTACCCGGAGCAGTGTCTCATTACTTGCACAAAGAGTGGGACATGTCCGCGGTGCCGACAAAAAGCTGATGAACTCCAAGAATCTAGTCCGAGTGAAACTCGGAAACAAGGATGGACGGAGGGAGTCATCCGGGAGGCGCGCGAAGCTTTTCGTCGAGGGAGGCGTAAGAGCGTACACACTACATGTATGGAATGTGATGTGGCCGGTGGAAATTATGACCCTTTCTGGGTTGGTTTCCCTTGTGTGGACATCCACCGTTGCATCTCTCCCGATATACTTCATCAACTGTACCAAGGAGTGCTAAAACATCTTATTGGGTGGGTGCAGGAGGTAATGGGAGAGGACGAGTTAGATGCCAGGATTAGATGTCTTCCACCAGCGTGTGGAGTACGTCATTTCAAGGATGGGATTTCGAAACTAGCTCAAGTCTCGGGAACTGAACGGAAACATATCGCAAGGATTTTGCTTTCTTGTTTGGTTGGCAAGATTGATTCCGAAGGCATCAAAGCCTGCAGGAGTCTACTCAGCTTCATCCATCTCGCTCAGTACTCTTCACACGATGAAGAAACACTGCGCTATCTACAAGAAGAGTTAGACAACTGGCACAACTACCGTTCATATTTCATTCGGAAAGACATTCGAGAGGATTTCAATATTCCCAAGTTTCATTCCCTCCTTCATTATATTGAATCCATTCGCTGGTTGGGCACTACTGATAACTACAACACAGAGATGTTCGAACGCTTACACATTGACTTTGCCAAGGAAGGCTGGAAAGCCAGCAACAAGCGGGATCATTTCCCTCAAATGGTCAAGTGGCTCTCCAGGCAGGAAAAGATTGCGTCGTATGATTTCTACAGGTCTTGGCTGGATGAATCCGAGAGCAACGATGCTGGAAGTACAGAGGAGGAGCTACAGAGAGATGGTGAGGATGCAGGAACAAACACAGAGGAGGATACGGTTTTTGATGTTGCAAAGAGATCTGATCGAGTTGGAAAGGGTTATAATGCCTCTCCACCAATAAGAGGACAACTAATCTTGGCGAAATATCCTGCAGAATCGAAGAAAAGTTTAGCACAAATCCTTATCTCACATGCTGCTCCGGGATTCTTAGCCCATTTAAAGCTGTTCTTGAATGCTTTTCTTCCCCTTGGCCGCCGAGTTCCAGATCAACTGGCGCTTGCCGGTACCCTCCCATTTACCCAGTTGGATGTCTGGCACCGGTACAAGTTCTCACCGAGCAATCTATTCGATGACGATTTGGATGGGATACATGAAACCGTTAAGGCCATTCCCGTCTCCAGGCGCTCACACATTCCGCGATTCGATACTCTCATTGTAATGGTTGGCGATGATGCACAGTCAACTGCTCTTGATGGTACTGTATTCATTTCTTTGTTCCTACTGGATGCTAATGATACTAGACTGCAGAGTAGCCAGGCTGAGAGTAATCTTCCGCCTACCCACGACTGTTACTCGGAACGGTTTTCCTGAAGATGCGCCTATGGAATGGCCTACAGAACCGTTGGCTTATGTGACTTGGTTCACTAACTTTACTTCACCCGAGTCGGACACAGGCATGTACCGTGTCCAGCCTTCAAAAGATTCTAAGTATCAAGATCGGGCTGCGATCGTTTACCTCACAGATATTCGACAAAGCTGCATGCTCACGCCCAGCAGAGCTAACTGGGATCCATCTTGGACTACTAATAATATTCTTGACAGATGCGAGTCATTTTTTGTAAACAACATGCAGAGTAAATATAGCTACCAGACAATATATTGAACTGAGTATTGAAGAGTCGAGTCATGAAGAGTCAAGCCATGAAGAGTCGAGTCATAATGAGATGGGTATAAACATCAGTTCATTTTGACTTGTCCTCTGTACATTCTACTCATCATGTCTACCTCTCAGAAGCCAAAGAAACCTTCGAAGCAATTGATCAAACCCAACTTACCCAACTCATGCTCGCCAAAGGATGATGCGGAAAATTCTTCTCAGCTTTCCAGGAAGCGTAAAAGCAATCATGGCAACTCTTCGCAACCTTCTAAGAAGTTGAAGACAAAATTGGGTGGTGAAGTGTTGAAACCCCTTACATCTGTTGTTAACGGAGGTGGGAGTCGCTCAAATAGCCAGACAAATGGAACAACAACAGTAGCAGGTATGCTCTTGATTGTTTTTTTGTTCCAAAATAAATCTTATTCAATCTCTTCAAGGAAAGGCCACCGGAGAGTCCGTTCAATTGACCAATTATATGTCGACCCTCATCCATGCAGCTCCCGTGCCCCTCCCTCAAAGTATGTATCCTCTTTCAATTTGCGTGATACCTATTCTGATATTTCTTCTTTGAAGAGAATCAACTGAATGAGACTGAGATGAGTTTCTTGCAAGATGTCAGTAAAGGTGCATCTCGTTGTGTTGATTGTCCCTTTCCCTTCCTGATCTGCTTCTAGGGTCCAGCCAGAAAGACGATGAGCCCGTTTCGGATGACGATGACAACGAAAGTGTTGAAAATGGGGAAGAAAATCGAGAAGACGATAATGAAGAGGATGAAGACAACGTACGTGTTATAATACTCTCCGTTTCTAATACCCTTTATATGTATGACCGCTTTTACCTAGATCATGGTCGAGGATGTTAACCTCCCAAACTCTCAGAGAAGCAAGTCCGGGAAAGACAGGGGTTTGAGCTCCAAGGTCCTGCTTTCAGAATTCGCAAATCCTAAACTGGCTAGGTTGGCAAAACGCTGTGCTCGAATGGCAACGTGCACAGTCAACATGTGTCCAGAGGACCCCTTGTTTAGTTGGCCTACATTTACCGACGAAATAGAAAGGTTGGTGAAAGAGGGCAGGGGCGCTGATTTGGTTGAGTCTTTAAAGACAGTTAATGATGACCCGGAGGGAAGGGATAAACTTGTTAAGTTTGTAAGTATGCAGTTACTCTCTCGCCTTAGCCTAACCTAACATTCCTTTTATGAGATGAATTATGGGGCATCTGCTATTCGTTTAGACATTGGGAGAGAAACTCGTATCCGCACTGCCCAATACTTTGACATCCCTGGGACGCGAAGTTCCCAAGAAATTGTGTGTGCAAGTTAATGACCTTTGAACTTCTTCCATATTCATCTTTTGCCTAGATATCTTTGGTCACATGGCTTCTCAAAGACCGGCGTTACCACCATTCTGGAGTGGACTTAGAGGTTTGCTTATTCTCATAGCTAAGTATTTTGGTATTAATTAATCATTGTCACTATCAGACTAGGACAAACGACCGTTTCCCTTTTCGTTCACCCCTAATTGGCCAGCTATTACGTGGATACTTCATTGAAAACAAACCCAAGCAGGATTCGGTGCTAGTTCAGCAACTCCACCGAGAAAAATGTATCCCCATTCCCTTGATTATCATGATTGTTGTTTTGGTATGTCTGAATTCATTGATAAGCCTGTCTAAATGCTCACTACTCTTGCAATGTACAAAGATAGGCCACGTTCTGCAAGAATATGCATCTGGTTATAGAATGGATCATCCATTCTCAGCTACTAATCTAGCCAGCCAGTGAAGTCTTCATGATCTATGCTGTGTGGCTCCCTTTCTAATGTTTGTGAATAGCTACCGCGCCGTGACAAATACAATGACCAACCTCCAGGAGTTGTCAGCTGACTATGTTGACCTCTTACAAACTGAGTTATACGAAGCAATGTTGTGAGTGTTGTGAAAACGTCATCATAATTGTTGCACTCATTCCTTTCTGCCTTTCTAGAACCGCTGGCCTGACATTGTTCCTTCCCAGACATATGACTATGCTGACTTGAATGCATTTGCTGCAAGCGCAAAGTCATCTGCCATTGGTCAGGGAGGTACCGACGCCAACAATGGCGACAGCAATGGCAACAATAACAATAACAATGGCAATGACGACAATGGCAATGGCGGGGAAATGGCAATAGCAGCAGTGAGGTCAATGGTAGCAATGGCAATGGCAATGGCTCTAGCAATGGTGAGGAAAACGGTAATAGCAACGGAGATGCTGAATAATGGGTGATGATAGCTGGCTTGTTTATCTGCTATTTTTCAATTAGATAGTATGTACATACATGGCGCAATCAATATATAGATGCTTCGAATGTTATAATGAATGCCTTATTTTGAACCAATCAATTCTTTGATTACAATGAATCAAAGCTTACAATATTACATCTTTGGGCAATCAATATTGCTTTGAAGGATATTTAGTGCATACATATACTGCTAGGAGGTTGCATTAGGCATTATACACAGATCTCCAAGAAAAAACCAATAATACATCCATTCATTCAGATGATAACCTCAAGTCCTTGCAGGTGTTTATAGGATACCTAGGGATACCCAGAATACCCTAGGGATACCCAGGAATACCCTAGGGATACCCAGGATACCCTAGGATACCCAAGAATTTCCAATGGCAAATAAACATATCGCCCAATGCATTCAAGATCACTTGAGATACATATTGAATGTTTTTCAGAGACCCTGAAAATGCCTCTATTCACTCCGTAATTCCTCCTCCGTTCAGTGCAGAAGCCTTCAAAAGCAGCATAGACAACCTTGAGAAGTCCTTGCTTGTCTCTGGAGGATCATAAAGTTGGTTTCAGCATACTGTTTTTGAATGTTCTTAGTGTTTTTT
>ML769702.1:40423-77188 GCA_009733575.1 Gymnopus androsaceus JB14 | reverse complement strand
CGTATCCACTGACGAGTCTGAAGCTGATCGTTACTTTGTTTGTGGAGGTGTTGGGGCAAGTATATTGCAATGCAGATGGAAGCATATGCCTGCTTGCTATCCGAGTACTCAACCTTGGCAGGGATTTTGGTGAGTGTTTTTTAAATGGGTTTCTATCCAACGCACAACTTAACTGCTTTCAGACTTGGCCTTAGTGAAAAGGATCGTGAATCTCATACATGACCCTCGTTTCGACGCCGTGTTTAATCCACTCAGTACGCAATTACCTGGTTCGCAATTGACTTATTTTCAATCCCTTTACACAGGCTCGATGAGTACACCTTTGCTCATCTCAGATATCGATGAATAACATGCAAGGTCATATTTAAAATTTATGTAGTATTAGTGGTAGTTCGCAACAAGGGTACAAGCAAAATCGGTTTATTTGTTAGATACGGATTCAGTAAGAGTTGAGAGGCCAATGTACGTATGAGTTTCTTTAGAGTGAGGCGAGCACTTTAGAGAAGCAAGATTTCGGTTACACGGCAGCGAGAGTCACAGCTATAAGAGCTGTCAGTGTCCTCAGAGCTATGGAGGAGGAGAGTTCAAACATACGATAGAGAATTTTCGCCGTGTGTGTAGCAGATTCGAAAAGGGCCTTTTCTCTGAGTGGCATATTTTTCTGTGATTTCTCGGGCTGCGATTCTTCTGAGCAGGTAGCCCAAGTCGTTTTCAAGAAGGCTACAGGTGGTAAAGAATTAAGCGTTATTCAATGGGCAAAAGAGGAAGCACGCACGCAGCGGATTCACTAGATACCGGGGAAAGAGGACGCTCGGGCGCGTTGGAGTCTCCGCAATCTGCACAAGTCCACTGCTCGTAGGGAATGAGCTCAGGAATCTCATCATTGTCTCTGTTAAACATTTACAAAAGGAATCAGGTCATATCGGCGAATGTATGAGTTAAACTTACACAGATCTATTGCAAGCATCTTTGGGGTTGTCAGTGGCCATTGCGAAGTTTTGAGAGAAGGAGAACAAGTCTGGGCGGTAATAAGAAGAGGCGCCGGTCCGATCGGGCAATGGCGCGAAGGCTGGACTATTGAGTCGCCATCAGATTGGGCGCTAATAATTATGAATCCTCCTCCTTCCAAACGTCGACGCAAGAAACTCACCCAAATCCGGGATCAAGTCGAGAGCGACGAGGATGCCGATGATGGTGGGTATATGAATACTCGTGAAAGCAATCTGGATAGTCGAGGCAGGATTTTTTCTGTTAACGTTTCCCCTCAAAAAAAATCAACGAAACAGCCATGGGCTGCGCGACGCATCTGGAATCCTCCTGTTGACCTCGAGTTAGGCCTCGATATGGACTCTTTATTTTATGAGCGGGTTGTCGATGCCGAGGTCTACGATGTGCCTCAGCCCCAGGATGAGGTCGTCGCCCAACCAACTAAAAAGAAACAGCGACGCACTTTGCGTACGGTATGTCTAATAACTTGGTCTTTTTATTGTAGTTTTAAAATGAAATTCTCTCTCGTAGTTACGTCCTCATCAATATTGGCGGAAGGAGTGTCAACAGATTTTTTTGGATGAGATATTGCGGCACGATGGGCGGGGCGCAGCAAGTGCACAACCGGCATGTTGGGATTGCTTGAAAGCTCGACGCGACGAAAAGGGAAAAGCTGAATTTAGGTGCTTGGATTGCTTAACGATCGACATGGTCTGCCAACAATGCATGGTACGACGCCATCACAGTCTCCCGCTTCATCGAATCCAGGTTTGTACCCTGCACCCGATCCGTGTTTCGTTATTTACTGATAAAATTGGACTCAGAGGTGGGATGAAGCGCTGTTCCGGAACTGCTCTCTCAAGGATCTTGGTCTGGTCATTCAGCTGGACCATCAAACGAAATGTACCTCTCCTCAGAAGTGCAACGCTAAACTCCGTATTCTCAATGCGACGGGCATTCACGACGTTAATCTATACTTCTGTGGGTGCTCTGGCGCGAATCCCCACTATATTCAGCTCCTGCGTCGCGGACTCTATCCTGCGACCGTGGGCAACGGGAAAATCAGGACGGTCGCGACTTTCCGTTACCTCGAGCAACTTCATATCCTTATGCTTACGACCAAGGGTTCTGTATACGACTTTTACCGCGCAATTTCGAAAGCTACAGACAACACGAATTTGAAGTCGACTCCATGGAGATACACGGGCCTAATGCGCATGTGTCTTCAATGGCGGCACCTAAAGTTGCTCAAGCGTATGGGGCGCGGAAATGAAGCTAGCGGAGTTGCGGGTACCAAGGAAGGGGACCTCGTAGTTCCATGTATGTCTTGCCCACACCCTGGAATCAATCTTCCGGAGGGTTGGATGGACAATACGGAACGTCGAGATGAATATTCGCTGAAGGTGACTCAAGACGCGAATTTTCGTCTGAAGGAGCAGCTCGTGTCATCGCATTCACGAGATCCAGGTTTGGTTGATGGTTTGGGCTATTTTGTAGGGAGAGTGAAGTACGAAGCTTATGTGTTATCGAGAGCAAGTGAAGCCGATGTATGTCTTCTATTTCAAGGCTTGAATTCTGAAGCTGACATTGATCTAGATAAGTACTTGTGCTGGGTTCCAGGCTATCGCGAAGGCTACAACAAAATTTTCGAAAGGTTTACGCTACACTGGAGTAGGATCTGTATTATGTGCTCGGTCGGAGATGTTTTTGGCAAATGCAGTCGGTAATTTGCAGAAGGGTGAACGGTGAGTCCGCTTTTGTTCATCTACTACAGGGGATCGTTATTAACGATTGTCTGCGATAGCTATGGTAACATGGACTACATATTTGGTTCCGCGCTGTATCACTTCATGGGATTGCTGCTATGCATAGTGGGATATGATATTGCATGCCAGTGGTTCACCCACATCTATGAGCGAAGTGAGAAGTTGTGGCCGGGCAAAATCAAACTCGATGACGCCATGGAACTGGTACCTGTTATCGGAAAATTTCACGAACCAGTGCACGAGACTGAAAATCACGAACAGTTCTCATGTAATCTTGTCAAAAGAGTTGGGTTCACGGATTTCGAGGCATGCGAGAGGATATGGGGTGTGCATAACCCCCTGGGTAATGCAACGAAGACGATGGCCCCAGGTACACGAGCTGACACGCTTGAGGCTCATTTTCGGGTTTCATAACTGGCAGAAATATACCGGGACAGGTGAGTCCTTTTCTATCGAGGTGAAATGAAATAACTGACGTTTCCTTTAGGACAGACTCTCTGGACCCGACTTCGAGCGACGATGAAGGATAGAAATTGTCAGCGTGAAGCTCATGAAGGGCTGACGAAGAGTATACCTCAAGACCTGATCCACGAGTGGGAACGTATCTGCAAAACCTGGGAAGATGCTCCATATCCGAAGGAACTGGCTGACGATGGATCAAAGCTTCTGAATCCGTTTGCCGTGAAGCGAGAATGTACGTTTCTCTTTCCATATTTATGTGCTCCCGAGTTGACATATGCTATGGCAGTTTTGACTCAGGCTCAGGTTGAGATGGAACTAGCCATGGAAGATGACATTATGGCACAGAAGGGAGTTCCTTTGCGCAACCGAACGAGGCCTGGCAAATTCATTTTAATGGGATTAGATGTAGAGGAGAGCCAGTGAGTACTAAAGCATCTTCATTGGGATAAGATACTGATTAAAGCAGGTACAAGTTGCGCGTGGAACTTGAACAGTACAAGAAGTCTACTAAAACGGCACAGCAAACGAACGAAATCCTCGAACGCCGTAACATTCTCAAACGCGCTCTCCGGGCATTCGAAAAACTGCGTTCGGTTTATATGCCTGGCTTGGTTCAGTACCTCACCGACATCGATGAAGATTTATCATACGACGAAGATGGCCATCCTGAAAGCGAAAAGTTATGGCTCCCTTCCGCGATTCCGGCACATTTTCGAGAGGCAGTCTGCTGTGATGGTGTCGACGTTATTGAGGAGCGACTAGCGGAGAGCCCGAGCATATGATGCGCTCGACAGCGTGCGCCATACGCTGCGTGTCAAAACGAAGATGATATTGTTCAAGAACAAGAATATTCGGGGGCAGCGGTCTTCAGGGAAGTCGCGCGAGGTCATTGACAGGATTCACGAGAGGGTGAAGGGCTTTGTAGAGAAGTATCGTCGAAGCCGGGAAGGTTTACTGCTGCTGCTAGGTCCGGGCGATTGGGAAGAAGAGCTGCGAGTGATGGAGAATGCTGATGTGCGAAGTTATGCTGATCCAGAGTCGGAAGAAACGGGGTCCGGGTCGTCGAGGTACGAACGAGGAAGAACCTGGAATGGAGGGAATTGTCGTAGAAGATGAGAGTGGGTTCGAGCAGCAGGATAACAACAAAGAATTTCCATTGCTGGCAGAGGCTCGGAATAGGAGGGATGGAACTGGGGAGACGCGGAAAGAGCAATCGTGGATCTGGTTGACGAGGAGGATTAACCTGAAGGATGGTGCCGATGAAAATGATAATGAGGTCCTCCGAGCGGAGTGGTGTAGAAGCCGGGCACGATTGCATAGGGCCGAAGAAGAGCTGCGATACTTGCAGGCGGAAATGAAGCGTTCGTTGCGGTTTCTAAGCTGGAGAAGCAAGTGGTGGGAGCAGCGACGGGAACATCCAAACCCTAGGAAGGTTCCGCATCTGGAGGAGGGGGTCAGAGCCTACGCTATCAAGCAATCAGAGATACAACTTGGGCTTCATACGAAATTCTTGAAGATGTGGAATACGTCGTTGAGAGACGAAGAGGTAGAAGGAGGAGAGGAAGCAATGGATAGGGCGGCGCGAGAGGAGCTGGGTTTAGCAGGGAGGGATGACGACGATGAGGAGGATGACGAGAGCGGGGTAACTGGAAATGACAGCGGGGATGCGGAGATCCCGGATCGAATCGAAGAGGAGGGAGAGGAAGAGGCGGAGGAGGATGAGTGCTTCGGTTTTGCCTAGTTCAGTATTTTAACATTGTATGCGTCAGTGAGGGAAAAAATCTTATTATATCGATACTGAATCACTGTATAATATCAGCCCAGTGGCAAAGTGGTAAGGTCTGTGCATTCAATGTAAGCTTTAGCGCTAGTTGCCCTCGATTTAACAGGTCTACTGTTCGATTGGTGCAACTGGCATAAATTTTGCTCATGTTTCGACCCTTCCGGCTAGCTGCCGTCTCCGGAAGCGCTCTTTCCGATTTAGGACTGGGCGCACCGTGTCCCATTTGGGAAGGGGCGGGAAACAGTAGGGATTTATCAGTAGCTGCCCTTTATTAAAGGGCACATGGTGATATCCCTGTGTGCATTGGCCACTGTGGTAATATCACTTCTGATAGATTTCTAACTTGAGGTTATAACCTTGGTTCAAGCTGTTAGGATAACAGCTAAGGCTGGAGGACAGCTCCTTTGCATCTAGACGCTGCTTTAAAGATTTGCGTCTGTTGTTGACAGAAGCAGGGTTTGCTAGCGATGCATGGACACCTGTATCGGATGCAGCTTGCTCCAACAATGCGTCGATTCCTTCACAGGACGAGACTGCTGGATCCCGCAGCAAGATTGTTGGTACTCCGTCCAACTTGAACAGAGTGTTGAGGGATATAGCATGGTCCGTGGCAGCGGCAGTCCATGTACGTATGCGGTATTTGTAGAAATGAAAGGAAGATTTTGAGAATTCAAAGCGGTCGAGGAGATCTTGCATGATAGTCAAGTTACCATCAATGACAGCGCCTTGGATTTCTAATGGGATTGGTACATTTCGGTCATACTACAAAGATCATTAATGAGGGTTATTCTGCCAATAAACTGCTCGACATACCCAGAAATAGATGCTCACTGTAGAGCCCACTTTCTTCGATGTCAACCTTGCCTCATCCAATACCTCGCGTTGGCTTTGTCGCACCTTATCCAGTCATAAACGATCATCACAAATTCGAGTGAAGAAGAGTGGGTTGACTGGAAGAGATGGAGATTGAGAAGAGTCGGCGGTCGACAGAGGAAACGGGGAAACCACTGGTACAGAAGTCTGAAGTAGTGGACTCGCAACAGCATGACCTGAAAAGCGACAACCACCGGATGCTCTGCAGTGAGTTTTGCACTTTAACGATGTACACTTTGCGTTGAATGGTTTACTGCAGTTTGGAGCAGCACATTGTCGTCCATTCAAAGTCTGGGTAGAAGAAGAGGTGTTCTGCATGATGAAAGCTTGGCTCGGAGGAATTGCGAATGATTGAAAACCTAAGGAGGACAAAGGGGGGCTCTGCGAGGGATTTGGGGATGCTGATGGTGTACGAGGGTTCTTCCAATGATACTCTTGGCATTTTACTAGTGTATCCGAGTGTAAATAATCACACTATAAGCATATTAGAATCTCGCCCAAGTCAGAAAGAATGCGAACTTACTGCACCGTAAATACGCCCTCTATTCCGGTTATCGTTGCTTCGGACAACCTGATATTGCACCCAGGTACCTAAAGGACATCCATCGCATTCACAAAAGAACCCACAATCTGTGCAGCGGCATTCTTTCCGATGTTGAGGGAGAGCCATCACATATAGAGTGAGAAAGAAGGAGAAATGAATGGCGAGAAGAAGAAAATAAGGCTAGATAGAGCCGTCAGTAGGTATACACACTTGGCGAGGTCCCTAGTACTCACTTTCCAAGAAGCGAAGGTGGTGGTATGAGGAAAAGAAGCGGAATATAGGAAGCGCCGTGTGTTGCATTCCTAATTTGGACAAGCGCTGCTAATTATGTAGCATCTCAATTGATATTGATTAATATTAGTATTTCTAGCGAGCTATTACAGCGATACTAGGTACTAGCATACCCTGGAAGCCCTGGAGCACCATAAAGAGAGATTTTTAGAAAAAGGAACTGACTCGGTGACTCGGTGGCTCGGTGACTCGGAGTCCTGGTTTCCCGAGCGCTCTCATGATTTTGGGCTCGAGTACGCTATTTCGGACAAGGATGGTCACGTGAACTCAAAAAAATCGTAAAAAATCCCAAAAAATCGCAGGGGGCTCCTACACACCTCTACGTACACTATACAGCATTAGACACTATCCTGAGTGATTTTCCTAGCAGGAATTCTAATTTTAAGCACTGGAGAGGTTTTGAGTGCCTTTTTCGCCCCTTGCTTCTGAAATGCCTGCCACCGTTTCCCTGAACGCTCATTTAGCTGCATCCTATGATGTGGACCGGTCAGCGCATTTATCCCGAGATGGTACAGGACATTGGCCACAGGTGCATGTGTGTGCAGGTGATATTTGTGACCCATTACCTGACAAGAAAATTGAGGAATCTCATTGGACTCGTCGTCGCTTTCATCTCTGTCGGAATCTGAATTCTCGTTTTTCTATAAATTGTGGATAAGTACACATGAAGCGCAACGAAATCCGGAAGGCACTACTCACTGTTGATACCCCTAGTGGTAAATACACGTGCAGTGAGAGGTAAGACAAACCCAATAGGTCATCAGCACTCGGCACGGAGCCATGTCACGAATTTTGTCCCTTCTTGTAGATATCGAGTACTTGTCCAATGTACATCCGCTTTGTTGTCCTCATCAGAACAAAGGTCTTTGGCTTTAGAGGATACAACACAGTGACGTTCTTCATAGAAAGATAGGGTAGTACTAGATCATAAGTTAAATTAGTATATTCATATATTTGACGTTGATTGGGCAGAAGATACCTTCTTTCAATCCACATATTTCGTTGATCTTTTGCGCTGTTTCTAACCATCGAGAGCGTCGAGACTTTTTTGGCTTCTGACGTTGTAGATCACTGTTCAGGTCCTGCGCGACGCGCAAACGATGGGAAGCCTCTTTGACAGACATCTTTTTGTTTTCCTCCGAGGTACCTGTCGCCGAAAGCACTGTTTTTAGAGCAAACTTGTCGCTAAGTTTGACAGTGCGTTCCAACTTTGTGACTGTAGCCGACTGCCATTGACTCCGAGCTGCAAGAACACGTGAGATTGAAAGCTTGGATGAAGCAGAGTCGAGAAGGTTGCTAAAGGTGATAGTTGGTGCTTCGGATGCAGACTCGGGCACGGCCGCCGTGACAAGTTTCGCAGTAAAGTGTCCAACTGGGAAACCGATATCTGTGTTTTGGAATCCGTTTTGCTGTAGTATATCATCGAGGTCGTCACAAAGCGCTGAGTACCTGGCCGTGTCTCTCGCGGTGATTCCTGCAACACGGTTGATCCTCTCCTTTACCGTAACATCACTATCATCAGGATCACCATCTGTATCTTGAATCGCGATGAACTGGAATTCATCCTCCTCCTGCTCTACACCATCATCATCTTCACCATCCTCTGGTTCATCGTTGGATTCAAAATCGGAATCATACTCATCTCCACCAGTCACTTCATGCGTAGTGGTATCAGTAACTATATGAAGGAGAGGTTGCTTGACAAATGCAGGTTTTCTAGGTGCCGGAATTGATAAAACATCACGACAAAAGTGAACAGCCTCGTCGTAAGCAATCTTTACGAGGTCGTCGACTCGAGAGCGTGAAATATTGACAGAGGGAATGGGTTCCAAAGAAGAATAGCGTAAATCTGCAACCGCGTCAAAAAGGTACCCTGCAGCAGAGTCCTTGGAGCGTTTAGTAGATACGAGATCTGTTTCAAGAATTCGTTGGCGAAGCATAATGTGCTGCACCATTTTCAAAAACTCCGCGTAAGAAAAGTTCGGAAGAAGTTCTCAAGCCACCCCAAAGAAGTGCTCGATAAACTCCGTGGTGATTGTATGAATCCCGAACGGTACACCTGGATAGTATTCTGAATATACCAGAACTAAAAGCACAAGTGTATCGCAGAGCCTATTAAAGATTCTGAGACTAGGTGGAGAGATGAAGGATCTCTTCTTTGAATAGAGGTCCGGGAACTTTTTCAATAACTCGCATCAGCAAAAACTGTTTTGGGCCCAGGAGGATCTAAGGTCACCTAGTCCTCTTAGGCAACCTGAGGCATCCTAGTTGGCCCAGGAAAAAGGGTAAAACTTTGGACACCTCAGGCATCCTAGTCATCCTAGGTGTCCTGGGAGATCCTGGGATGTCCTGGGGCATCCTGGGGCATCCTGAGGCATCCTGGGATGGAACTTTTATCCTAGAATGCCTCAGGATGCCCCAGGATACCCCAGGATACCCCAGGACATCCCAGGATCTCCCAGGACACCTAGGACGACTAGGATACCTGAGGTGTCCAAAGTTTTACCCTTTTTCCTGGGCCAACTAGGATGCCTCAGGTTGCCTAAGAGGACTAGGTGGCCTTAGATCCTCCTGGGCCCAAAACAGTTTTTTCTGATGCGGAAATGTGCTGATAGACGAAGTGCAGCCAAAAGCATGCACGGAACGCAGCAAGAACCCGATCTTCCACTGTCATTGTGGGATTCATCCATCCTTCAAACAAAGCACCTTTAAAGCATTGATCAGAGGTACGACAGAGCTCAAGCAAGAACTAAATACCTAAGACAAACAGATAGACAAATGATCCTTCAAAATCTGGTCGGATCGCAGGTATCGAATCGTTACTTGTTTCAGTCATTTCCTTCAACAAGTCGGAGTGGAATATGCAGCGAGCAGCACCATCATCTTGCTTGTCGACGTTATCGACATCACGCATCTGAAGACCAGTCCCTCCCAGATTGTATATGTCTATGAATGATCGATTCACAAGGTACCCCGTGCCCAGGCTGGCAGTATGTGTTCCATGCTGAGGCTGGTTCCTGGCTGTTTTTCTAGCGTGAGGAGCGTCTGTCACAGAGATCAGAAGGCCAGTCTTGAAGACCGGAGCAGTGAGACGAATGCCGTAGGTTGGATTTTCGTAGATGAAAGGAGGAAACGCAGTTTTCTCTTGATCCATGAGACCCTGAGCCGACAGTTCAGTAGCAGCACCATCAGCTGTCAATGCTACAATAGGCAGATGAAGTTGAGTGGCCATTTCTAGCAAGCACATATGGATTGTATGTATGTTGTGAGCATCCTCTTTGCCTGCAGTCAGCAGGAGCGCCACAACAAGGGGAGGACAACGAGGAATTGGAAGCTAAATTATACGAATTTGAGGTGTCAAAGACATATGGCCAAATATCAAGTAGTAACTTACTTTCATCATAACTGCACGGACTTGGGTTGCCAACAAATTCTTTGAAACTGCTTGGTCAACAATCTCATCTATGTCTTCAGCTACATCAACCTCAACTTCATCAAGAGGCAAAGTGGTTCCGAGGATATGACATCCAAACTGTACCGAGAAGTTCATGCGCTTTCTGACCTTTGTGCAGTCAGACCCTGCAATAACAGGACCGGAGTACTTCATTGAATCGTAGAACCGTTTCACACGAGCAACGTTTTCGAAAACCAGATGCGGATTCTGAAGCGCATCTATCGACCGTGCACGAAGTGACCTGAATGAAGTAATAAGTAAAATGTAGTCAGGTTGGGTGCCAATCGAAAAATTGATAATGGATCCATACTGAAGTTGGCGAGAGCTTGGTCCTCCAAATGTGGATGTAAATATGGTATACTGCTGATGAGAGTTATGACCATAACTGCGCATCAGCATGGCGAAGTTGATGACATTTTCACTGTAACGTATTCCACGCAGAAGATGGGGATTATCCGATGACTCTCGTCTAACCCGATCATCTAAGGATGCACATATGTCCACCACAACCTCACGCTTATCGAGCCGCCCTTCTCTGGCGTGGTTCCAGAGGCTTAAAAAGCAATCGTGAGGAGCGTTCGATTTCAAAGATTCAACAAGATCGAAAAGAACACGGTCACCAATGAGGTCCTTCATATGACGCCGTTCAATCTTCTGCATTCTATCAGTTGTGATGCTTGAATGTTTTTCACGTAGTTGTGATTTCTTTAGTCGCAAGTCTGATGGAAGGGACGCCTCGCGTGTTTTCTAAGAGAAAGGATCAGCAATTTGGTTATTTTCCTCAACGTGTTTCGCACCCTGTGCACAGATTTCTTGAAAGATGGATCATTGGCTACAATCCTGCATTCAGCGCAAACAGAGTTGGGGTCAGAGGTGTAACGCTGGCAGCGAGTTGCTTTTATGTATCGGTCATGACGGTGTACCTCCCATCGTGCATAGCTGGCCAAAGTGTTCTTGATAAGGAGCCATTCCGATTCTGTCCATGAATTGATATCGCTTGAAGTATTTCCATCCATTGGAACAGCTATATGAGACGAGGCTGGGGTTGAGGGAAAGGGTACTTTCAAGTTGGGAAAGTCTTTGTATGGGAACAGACGACAAGCAATTCTCGCAAGATTTTGAGATGATATACCACCAAAGTTACGGGTCCGGATGAGTTCGATGTACGCAGCGTACTCGGGGCCTCTCAAATGGCGGCAAACTGTCTTCTTGATGATAGGCATCTTTTGTTCAGCAGCCACCCCACCTGCAGCAGCAAACATTGATGAAATCGATGGCTCCTGAGCATAAATTACCTAGTAAATACAAGAAAAATCCATGCACAAGCTGTATAGACTTACCGCTGCGACTCATTTTGTTATGTACTTTGTTGTCTCTGCCAAAGCAACACTCTCGGAACCCACTTCCATGTCCATGTCCTGGGTCGCCTTCTGCGGCTGTGTGCCCGAATTTCCTGAACCATCTGTGGTATCCATCAGACCTGTATTCTCCTCCATAGACCGGGGAAGAGATGGGAAGAAACTCGCAATGCCAGAACTACCAGCCGACTGAGCTTCGGGATTAGTAGCTATAGTAGCCTTGTAGGTATATGGAGGATTGCTGACCTGGCAAACACCCTTCTTCGGTTTGACTGCTATGCGAACGTTCTTTGTCCCAGTTATTCGAGGACATATATTACGGTGTTTCGTCCAATTTTTGATTTCATAGTCCTTTCCGAGCTTAATTGGCTTTCCGCAACCGCGACACTTTACTGTCCTCGCATCGACTACCGTTGAGATCCATTTATCTTCCTTCAAGTTCTTTTCACGCTGACCAGCATTCATTTTCTTAGCACGACCCTTCCCAGGATTGGTACCAGAAGTACGAGGTTTCTTTGATGACCGGCATTCATTATCAGTCGCATCGTCTTCAGAATCAGATTCTTCAGCGCGCAGAATATGTTTGAAAACAGGTTTATTGGAAGTTGACGCCGAGGGGTTAGCGGCGGAGGTGCTAGAATAGCATTATACTTAGAGTAAGTGCCAAATCAAGCCAGGGACGAATGACATACGATGGGCGTGCAACCTCGCGCGTGTCAACCTTTTCTTCCTTCCCATCATCTGCTCTCGCTTTGACGTCCTTATGTTGGCTTGAGCTATTCTCCTTCACCTGCGATAGCTCAACAAACTCGGGCATATCATCGTCAGAATCTTGTTCCATTGTAGCAGGCTTGACGATCCTGGAATTCCAAGATGTGTGTCAGAGTAAATTACAGCTCAATGATACTGGTGTCGTACGGTATGTTCATTAGCATTGCTATGGCGTTTCTTCTCATATCGTCGAGGTCTCGTCTGCCCGCCTTCTCTAGGTCCTTTCGTTGCCGCATAGCAGAGACAGCCATCACCACACGACCAATCGTCCATCTGCCGCTGTATGACGGTTGGTGAATATATCTTCCTTGTAAATTGGCAGTCATGCGCAGCCCAGTCGATGAGAGGCTGGCCTAATGTCGCAAAGATACGGTTAATTATTTTAAGAAAGGTCTGGAGATATGCGTGAACTTTCTGTATGCGCCCTAGATGTGTTTTACTAACTGGTTCTGCCCAATAGCTGGCTTGAAGTTCTGGAAGGCTGTCGAAAATGCCTATCTCTTTCGTCGCAAAGTCTATCCACACCAGTACCCAGTGCCTTATCTTCAGTCCACACAATGGCACAATCCATCTCGTTCGCGCAAGCAGTGCAGCATGAGTTCCTTCAGGTACCTTCAATTTGTTGAGCATCAGATAGTACAGCATTGAAGTGTCGACTCACTGCCTGTTGTATGTGCAGGTCAAACAATCCAGTCACTCCACCTTCCTTCTCCGCATTTTCCACCAATGGTCCTAACCAGGATGATAGAACACAGAATGCAGGAGACTCTCCCTGCGCTTCCGAATCAGCTTGGATCTGCGCTGCAAGAGCGTTCACGAGGCTCGAGTTCAACATTCTCCCTCCTTCAATCAAGACATTGAAATCGTTGAAGCCGATATCGCTGTCTCGTATTTGCCTTGTGCCGGCTTTTGATGCACGCTGGATAGCGTCCAGTTCACCTTCCGTGAAAAGCATATCGGAATGGCGGAACAAAGTGAAGTTTTTTTGTACGTATTAGAATCTAAATAATCTACACTACCTCTGCTCAGCTTTGAGGTTTTTGAGGACGTACTAGGACGTGTAATAAGGTACTCAAATAGCGTAAATTGACTTCGAAATTTCGGTTCGGCGCTGACGCGCCGGCCCTGAAGTACGCTAAGCCGGACAAGGACCCGATTTCTGAGGCCCAAAGTACGCTATATTTGGACAAGGATTTTGCCAAAATCGGGTCCTAAAGTACGCTATTTCGGACAGAGCTCAGCAGGAGATTCCGGGGGCCTATGCATGTACATGTTAGAGAATCCCGACTTTCAGTTTCACGGCGTTCATATTTTCAGAAACGCTCCAAGCAGCGTCCGAAATAACGTTTACTGTATGGGATATCGCTGGTCCACGATCCTGTTAGAGGAACGAATTTTCGCCTGTTTGGCAAGAAATGGTATGTCATTGCGGGTTGTAACACGCAGTTTATCAAGGATATTACAACGAGACGAACATTGTTACTACTCTGGTTAGGAACCGACAGATGGATCTGTCGAATCAACTACTCGAAGCAAGACTCCAGGCTCTACAGATAAAATGGACCGTCTTGAGAAGCTTGGCAAAGTCGGAATGGTTGGACAAGTTGACTTTCAGGAGATTCATGCAGCGAGTACGCTCTATTTACTCTTCACTGGCCTCTTCCTAAACCGAATCTATAGGCTGAAACTCAAAAGCGAGAATCTATATCTTTACATCGACCTGCCACGATTCGACTTTCCCGTAATATTCAGTGAACCAGAGTCTTTGATGAACCTTGCTTCGACCTCTGCTCTTCCGCCTCCTATACTACCTCCAGCACCGCAAACACCTATTCGCCTCGGTTTATGGAGTATTATCGACCCTGACTCAGTTACACGAGAGAATCCTGTTGAAGACAAGCATCGGCGGCTCGTTCGTAGTCATCGTAGCGGCCCATACGACCGCGAGCTCAAACCCAATGCCAAGGATATGGATAAGATCGGAGTTGGTGTCTTTTATATGGCTTTAACGTTTGTCAACTCACTCTACCTCACAGGAGATCATCCTCAATTACCCATCCAGTCAACCTCTCAGCCCTGAAGAGAAAGATCTCATGTGGAAATTCCGCTTCCATCTTGCTCGAGACAAACGCGGTTTCACCAAACTCAAAGCTGTTACGTGGCGAGACCCTTCAGAAGTTAAACAAGTTGTCGAAGAGTTGCTTCCTCAGTGGAAGAAAATTGATACTGATGATGCGTTGGAACTATTGGGCCCTGGAACTGTAGACTCTCGGGTGCGAGCGTTTGCTGTTCGACAGCTCACGAGAGCCAATGATGAGGTATGTTTTTCTTATCGTGCTTTGAGTTACTCTGATCGTTTTTAGGAGTTGCTGTCATACCTTCTGCAATTAGTCCAGGCGCTCAAGTTTGAGAGCGCCGTCACCGACCAGCGATCTTCTCGATCTGCCACCAACGCCATCTCATACGACGATAGCGGATTAACCGTCGAGAGGAGTGCAAAATTCGATACTTGGTAATCGATTATACTGGTATCTTATGGTCGAGGTAGCACTGGTAGATAAAGTACGGATGAGTAGTGCTCAAGTTTATGAACAAGATCCTCGAGGCAAGTTCCTTTGTCTCCTTCCACAATGTTCCCTTATGCCTTTTACACTCCAGGTTGAAAACGGGTCTGACCGTTGTGAGCTCCTCCGTAGACAAGGCCAGCTGGTTGAAATGCTAGCCAAGCGCGTGCGAGAGCTCCGTACATCCAAAGACTCGAGTATCAAGAAGAAAGGGCGTCTCCAAGCCCTCCTCGCCAATTCCATGAACAACCTCTCCTCCATGCCTCCTCTTCCCCTCCCTCTGAACCCCCAAATCAAAAAGACCGGCATCATCCCCGAGAAGTCCTCCGTCTTCAAATCCGCCATGTATCCCCTCCTACTCACCTTCCAATGCTCCGACGGAACAGAGTATCCAGTAATATTCAAGGGCGGGGACGACATGCGGCAAGATCAGCTCGTCCTGCAGATGTTTACACTGATGGATCAGCTTTTGAGGCAGGAAAATCTAGATTTGAAGCCTACGCCGTACGCGGTGCTCGCTACGGGTCCGATGAAAGGCGTGGCGCAGTTTGTGCCGAGCAAGACAATTGCGGCAATCATGAGCGAGCATGGAAATGTGTTGAGTTATTTGAGGGCGGGGTATCCGGATGAGGGAAGTGTAGGGACATGGGGGACTGAACCTGGAGTTACTGATACATTTGTGAGGAGTTGTGGTAGGTCTATCGTGTCTTTTCAAGGGCGTGCATCTGATGTGCTGTCTCTAGCTGGCTACTGTGTTGTCACGTACCTTCTTGGTGTAGGTGATCGACATTTAGATAACTTACTTGTCGCTCCAGATGGTACGTGTTACTAGTTGCGCATTTGCTCATTCTTCTCACTCCTTTTCCGTCTCTCAGGCCACTTTTTCCACGTCGACTTTGGCTACATCCTCGGACGAGACCCTAAACCCTTCCCTCCCGCCGTCAAAGTATGCAAAGAAATGGTCGACGGCATGGGCGAAACTCAATCAGCTCAATAAATGCGATTCAAGTCGTTCTGCTTCACAGCCTTCACCATCCTCCGCAAAAGCGCCAACCTCATTCTCAACCTCGTCATACTCATGGTAGATGCTTCTATCCCCGATATAAAACACCGAGATGTGCATGAACAGATTCAGGAAAAGTTCCGGTTGGATTTGACGGAGGAGGAGGCGATTAAGCATTTTGAGATGTTGTTAAATGAGACGTCGTATTTTACGGTTAAGTTGGATCGGATACATGATCTTACGCAGCAGTATTGGCGTACATAGAAATGTTCTAACATGTCTGTGATCAGCCTTTCCGTGATTTATGACTAAGTGGCAGGCAACAATTTGGTCATTTCATAGAAGACAAGATATGTAGGAAGAACATTATGGTGAATATATACAACGTAGCCATGAAAGCAAGAAATTCTCTACAGGGTTCAAAACAAGTAAGTAACAGTGACAGAGCAATTAACAAAAATTCAACCATTATACGCAATATGCATCATACAAAGCACTAGCTATAACGTTTTAAGCACAGTGAAAGAAAAAAAAGAAATTAAAGCAGCAGTATCTTCTGTTCATGGACCAATCTTCGCCAAGGAACCGCTCTGGGCTTTGCCTGACCCAAATCCATCTCGTGCAGCAACTTTTAAATACTACAACAGCTGCCCACTGAGCCCTGGTCCTCGAGCTGCCTGAGCAAAAAGCTTCGTTTGTTTGCATTGGTAGTGAGGGCGGCGCAGATGAAGACGGCAAAGATCGTACTGCGCACAACGACATGCCTCACTGATTCTGGTGCCGTACATACTTTTTCCAAAGACGCAATGGCGTCGGCGACAGCTTTGCTAATGTCTGGGACCCGTGGGCGGTCGCCAGAGACGATGGTTCGAAGATAAACGACGATAGAGGTGCAGAAGACTTCAGACGCCAACGCTAGAGCAACGTTGTCGTCGGTGCATGAGGCCAACGGTGGGTTCGGTGGGGTGAGGAACGACTCGATGTCAGCAGCCCTTCTGCTGAGTTCAATAAAACTGAGTCCATCTTCTTTCTCGCGAGCTTGTTTCCAAACATAAAGCTGGGATGTTTTCGCCAATGCCCAGACGATACGGTTCTCGCAGCCCATTACAGACAACATGGAAAGCGAATCCGAGTCTTCAGAGACATCATAGACACCACTCTGGTTAGATGGGTTGTAGAGGTTGTCGATGACGTTGACAAAGTTGGGCGAGGACATCGTTGTCACCGAAGCGAGGACGTCAAACCAGAACGTGGTCTTGATAATGAAGCGCTCTTTGTCTGAGCAATTCATAAGCGCATCGCGATAGCCGTGGAATCGGCTTCGATCTCCGAGGATGCTGTTCGAATAAATGGAAGCAACTTGAAGCCATCTTTCCCAGTCACCATGTCCGCCGTCGAACAAGAACATAGAGATGATATTCAATGCACCAAGAGCATCGTCATCGTCAAAACGCTGCTTTGCAAAGCTGAATATGCTCAAGAGTTCGTCGTACCGTTCACGCACAGAAACATCTCCAAGTACTGGCGTCCCAGGCGTTTGAGAACGCTGAATATGTACAGAGGCCAATAAGCGAGCTGTATGTCGAGCAAAGCCTTCTTTTTCGACAGCGTCGAAAAGAATTTTGAATACTGTAACTTGGTCTGCGAGCTGGTAGTATTGTAGGGCCGCTACCGTAGTCACGTAATGGTTAGCCAGCTCATCCAGAACACCATTGGCGAAAAGAAATGGTGCCATACGATGTGTAGCATCGTTGACCGAGGCGAAAAATATCTGGTCCATTTCATCGGTTGGCAAGACAGCAGTATATGACCTTCCGAAAGTACTGGCTTGGGTGGGTGGAAGCCTGACAGCGGTAGTTGGTGGTGGCCCTGGTGGGGATAGCTGCTGCCGAGGCGGCACCAGGAATGCAACACGATGGTGCGGATGGGTCGTATTTGCACTGAACCCTATCAGAAAGGAGGGAGTTGAGTACGTTACATGATATTACAGTATTCAATATGGGTACACGGGAGTCTTACATTGTGGAGGAAGCACATAATTCTGAGAAAACTGCTCTGTTGGATCATCGTATAAGACAGCATTGTACGACCTTCCGAACCTACTGCCAGTGATGGGTGAAAGCCTGACAACGGTAGTTGCTGGTGAAGCGAGCTGTTGAGATGCTACGCGACGGTGTGTATTTGGAGTAAAAGACCCTGCCAGAAGGACCGGTGACAGTTCATCCATGAATGTTTTGACAGTATGCCTGTTATGTGGATCGACCCAGCATTTCTCTATTGCTGTCCACAGTTGATCAGAGAATCCCTCTACCGGCCGCAGCGGTCGAGCTCCCTTCACGACTCCCATGGATACTGCAATGTCAGGCTTTACTTCGGAGAAAGGAGGTAAACCGGTAACAATCTATAACATACTCAGCAACTCAGTTTGGATATAAAAGAAATTGCTTGCCTCATAAATTGTACAACCAAGCGAGTACATATCCGTGACGGTGGATGGTTTTGAATTCGTTGTATAATCAAACAATTCCGGAGCCATCCATCGGACACTACCGCGGGTACCGTTTCCTGTCGAAGACGAGAGAGTTTGTAATGTGCTCATCATTCCTGCTAGACCAAAATCTGCGAGACAACATTGCCCAAGATTGGCGACTAGGATGTTGCTCTACATTGAAGGTTCAATTGAAAATGTAATAAAATGAAGAAATGGACGAACGCCTTTGAGATCCCCATGAACTACCGGTGGGTTTCGAGAATGTAGGTATTCCGTCCCTTTGAGAATATCCAATATCTATGGCATGAGTGGAATCAGTGTTTGCATGTTCAATGACAAAAGTAAGACTTGCAATTCTCATCTTGTCGGCTTCAGGATGAGTACTCAGATAAACCATAACATTGCCATGGCTACACCAAGGTGAAACCAAGCAATAGCTCTCTGGGAAAAGATCCGTATTTGTACCCAGAAACGGAAGGACATTCGGATGCTCCAACTGGCTCCAGACCAGTGCCTCTTGGGAGAACTCCTAAGTCGAAATGAATGGGTATCCACAGATGCATCCGGAGTAGAAGATACCTTGAATAACTGTTTCTTGGAGGCCTCGGTGGTAAAGACGCGAAGAACCTTGAGGCATATGGGGTCTCCGCTTGCTGCTTGTCCTTTCCAGATATCCTAAAACAAATCATTAGCGATCCAGAGCTACTATATAGCAAGATAAAATGTGCATACCGCGTACCCTCCACCCCATTTCGGATGATTTCCCTCCCTTGTAAGCCCCCGCAGACAGATTGAAGAGGGGAGCGTCTCGAATTCTCGTGCAATACGTCGAGTGTATCTGAATAGTTTAAATTTGAAGTCGTCTGCTGTTGAGAGCTTTGATTCCTGTTATGAAGCCCAAATCAATTTCAAGAGCACGATCTGCACAAATATCACATACACAGTGAAGCAGCTCAAGAAGAACATTAATGCGAGAAGGTGTGCTCCATTCCACATGATTCCATGGTTGTTTGCTGGCAAGAATCTCCCGAAATGAGGGATCGTCAAATTTGACAGTGAGAGGGTCGAGACTATCCATCGGTTGAATAGACCATACCCCGCTAGTTGAACGTTCGAGATGTGCTTGAATCTGGCCGTCGCGGTCGAAGACTTTGGTGGTGATGCTCACGGTCCGAGATTCAGGGCGGAGAGCACTTTCCACAGCTCCGACACCAGCTTGAATGTTACTGTAAATTGAAGATGAATAATCCTGGCGATGAAAGTTTTCACCTCTAGAAGTATTGGCTGGGAAGTCTGTATGTCCCCTCAACCCCCGGCTCTGTGGACCAGCGGTTTCCTTACTAGACCCGGCACGACGATTTTCACGAGCTCCATAAGGATGATGGCGGCTCATGTTGGCTCTAGTTAAACATTCAAGATTTCACTGAGAGAGTGTGCGATATGGAGGGTGTGGAGGAAGGAAGGAAGATTGGTACCTGCCCAGATTGGATTGCCAGATTGTGATAAATAAGTTATGATAATGTACACGGTTACACGCAGTGTACACGAGTAGTTCGGAACATCGCCTGGACGTGAGATTAATTGACAGGTTCAGTCCGAACCAATTACTATTCTGCGAATCAATTATCCAATATCTACAGGAGAAAGAGGACAAGTTTCCAGTCAGACGTAGGCGGTTCCAGTATGCCCAAGCCCATGATCGTTGTTCCTCCCATTATTGGCATCGAGAGAGCAGAGGAGGAGAGGAGGAATAGGAGGAAAGGAATATAACAGCGGTCATCGACATCATTAATAGCGTAAGCTGTGTGCATCTGCTGTTGCTGTTACTATTGTAGGCGGTGTATACGTCCGTCTTCGTCTGTTGTATCTGAATCCGAATCTGAAAGGTCCAGTTGGAGTCCTCAATCGCAATCCCAGACCTAATACTCGCGATTCAGACCGGGACTGTGAATAGCATCTGGGATACATAGTCCCAGTCCGAATAGCAAGTCGCAACCCAAATCCCGGAACGCAATGCTCATCTACAATTCTTTTTTCTCCATGCTCGCAATAGGACCACAATGCATACCGCTGGACCGAGGAGAAGAGACGTAGATAGATAGTCATTGTTCTTATTGTTTCCTGAGGAGCTTCCGGAGGCCTTGCTGAATGATTCATATCTGCGAACAACGCACTGTGAATAGACTCGTCCGCTGTCACTAGCGCTAACAAGGAGATACGCACCAAGTATGCTTAATGCATTCAGCGCAGCCATCCACCGGAACATAACCGGTATTCCTAGTCGTCTTAATCTGGCAGAGTTATCGGGCCAGCCAGTGGCGCTACGATTGTGTTTGGTGCGCGAGAGAGAGCAAAGATTAAAAAAGGCGGGGAGAAGCATCCTGGGTATCCTAGTTATCGTTGAGGAGAACTGGCAATCAAAAATGGGAGGACTGTGCGTAAGGAAAGTGCAGGGCACAACGTCGCACTGGCTGGTCGCGTTTCCATTATGCGTAGCTATAAGAGCCTGTTTTTCAGAGCAAAGTTTTTTGATCGAAGAAAGGGATTAGCGCTGGTGCTATCTAGTGAAGATAAGATAAACTAATTCGAGCGCTCTGTGGGCTTGAGCGCTTAAAGCTCTCCAGTCTCTTGTAACCTGCTCTTTTCGCCGCTAATAGATCTCAATTGGAAGTTATTGTAAACAAAGGTCGTTTACAGAACTTTTGGAGAATCCCGACCTTCAATTTCACGACGCTCAAGTATTTTCAGAAAAGCTTCAAGCAGCGTCCGAAATAGCCAGGGCTCAAGGGCACTCTCAGATCTCTATCTCGTCTGCCAGCTTATCGCAGCATAGTACGGAATATCGCTGGTCCACGAGCTGCCGCTCCTGCTGGAGGAGCGGCTTTTCGCCAGTTTGACAGGAAATGGTATGCCATAGCTGGTGGTAACACGCAGTTTATCAAGGACATTACGACGAGGCAAACATTGATTACTGCTCTGATTAGGAACCGAAGCCAATGGGTCTGTCGAATCGACCACCGCGAGCAAAACTCCAGGCTCCACAGATGAAATGGGCCGTCTAGAGAAGCTCGTCAAAAAATACGAACGTGGAGATCTGGCAAAGTCGGAATGGTTGGACAAGTTGACTTTCAGGAAGATGAAGGAGATTCAAGCAGTGAGTACGCTCTATTACTTTTCACTACCCTCCCTAAACTCAATCCATAGGCTTAAACTCTGAGAATCTATATCTTTACCTCGACTTTCCCGTAATATTGAGTGAAGTGAAACAGAGTCTTTGAAGAACCCTGCTTCGACCTCTGCTCTTTCGCCTCCTGCGCTACCGCCAGCACCACAAACACCTATCCAATCTTCCGCCAATTCATTCGCCTCGGATAATGCCAAGGATAGGGGTAACATCGGAGCTGGCGTCTTTTCTATGGGTTCACGTTTCTCTACCTCACAGGAGATCATCCTCAATTACCCATCCAGTCAACCTCTCAGACCTGAAGAGAAAGATCTCATACGGAAGTTCCGCTTCCATCTTGCTCGAGATAAACGCGCTCACTAAACTCAAAGCTGTTACGTGGCGAGACCCTTCAGAAGTTGAACAAGTTGTGGAAGAGTTGCTACCCCAGTGGACGGAAATTGCTACTGATGAAGCGTTGGAACTACTAGGGCCTGGAAATGTAGACTCTCGGGTGCTAGCGTTTTCTGTTCGACAGCTCATGAGAGCCGATGATGAGGTATATTTTCCGTACTATCCTTAGAGCTATTCTGATGTTTGTTTCCAGGAGCTGCTGCTATACCTTCTGCAACTGGTCCAGGCGCTCAAGTTTGAGAGCGCCGCCACCGACCAGCGATCTTCTCGATCTGCCACCAACGCCATTTCCTACGACGATAGTGGGTTAACATTTCGAGGGGAGTGCAAAACCCGATACTCGGTAATCGATTATACTGGTATCTGATGGTTTAGGTAGCACTGGAAGATAAAGTCATCTAAGGATTTACGGAAGAGTAGTGTTCAAGTTTATGATCAAGATTCTTGAGGCAAGTCTTTTTGGATCCTTGCTACAATGCTCCCTTACGCCCTTACGCTTCAGGTTGAAAACGGATCTGACCGTCGCGAGCTCCTCCGTAGACAAGGCCAGCTAGTTGAAACGCTAGCCAAGCGCGCGCGAGAGCTCTATATATCTAAAAATTCGAGTATCAGGAAGAAAGACCGTCTCCAAGCCCTCCTCGCCGACTCCAAGAACAACCTCTCCTCCATGCCTCCTCTCCCCCTCCCTCTCAACCCCCAAATCGAAATAACCGGCATCATCCCCAAAAAATCTTCCGTCTTTAAATCCGCCATGTACCCCCTCCTGCTCACCTTCCAATGCTCCGACGGAACAGAGTGCCCAGTAATATTCAAGGATGGGCACGACATGCGGCAAGATCAGCTTGTGCTGCAGGTGTTCACATTGATGTATCGGCTTTTGAGGTAGGAAAATCTAGCTTTGAAGCTTACTCCGTACGCGGTGCTAGCTACGGGTCCGATGCAAGGCATGGCGCAGTTTATGCCGAGCAAGATGATTGCAGCGATCGTGAGCGAGCATGGGAATGTGTTGAGTTATTTGAGGGCGGAGTATCCGGATGAGGGGAGTGTAGGGACGTGGGGGATTGAACCTGGAGTTATTGATACGTTTGTGAGGAGTTGTGGTAGGTCTATCGTGTCTTTTAAAGTGCGTGCATCTGATGTACTGTCTCTAGCTGGCTACTGTGTTGTCACGTACCTTCTTGGTGTAGGTGATCGACATTTAGATAATCTACTTGTTGCTCCAGATGGTACGTGTTACTAGTTGCGCATTTGCTCATTCTTCTCACTCCTTTTCCGTCTCTCAGGCCACTTTTTCCACGTCGACTTTGGCTACATCTTCGGACGAGACCCGAAACCCTTCCCTCCCGCCGTCAAAGTATGCAAAGAAATGGTCGACGGCATGGGCGGAACTCAGTCAGCTCAATACATGCGATTTAAATCATTCTGCTTTACCGCCTTCACCATCCTCCGCAAAAGCGCCAACCTCATTCTCAATCTCATCGCGCTTATAGTAGATGCTTCTATCACCGATATAAAACACCGAGATGTGCATGAACAGATTCAGGAAAAGTGTCGGTTGGATCTCACGGAGGAGGAGGCGATTAAGCATTTTGAGATCGGATACATGATCTTACGCAACAGTACCAGCGTACATAACAATGTTCTAGCGTGTTCTATGACCAGCCTTTCCACGATTTCCTGTATGACTGGGATGAACTAAAATGGTGGAGGTGATCAAGCATTCTGAGATGTTGCCGAAGGTTATGTTGGACAGCAATATGTACCTACAGTAATGTTCTGGCGAGTTCTATGACCAGTCTTTCTAGTATCATTTATGAATTCAAGGATAAGTAACTTGGTTCGTAGCATATGGAAAGCAAGATAGTGCTAGAACATTACAGTGATATACTTATACAGCCGCGAAAGCAAGAGATTCTTTACAACTTCATGCAAGGTTCAAAGCAAGTAACAGCACTTGTCGATGAATCGAAAGATTAAAATATGCAAGTCATGTCACTCATCCCAAGTTAATTATGAGCACTAGCTATAGCTTTCTCCCTTTTCAAGCTTATATTCGATAGCCCAATTCTCCACATTTTCCTCGACCATCTTTATGGTCAGGCCACACGACGCATAATGACGCGCTACGTCCTCCTCTGAAATGGATTCGCTCCGGGAAGAATCACTGAATGGCCGATATTTCACAATCGGTGCGATTTTGAGAGCCAAGCGATTGACCAACTTTTCGTAACGTCCTTTCATCGTAAACAAGGAGAGCATGACGTTAACGAACTGTTGTCGAAGAAGAGAAGAGGACTGCAGGGAAGGACGGGTGTGAGCCAACATCCGACTCGCTATCAAATCAGAAAGGACGGCATCGCCATTGCTCTGCTTTCGAACTCCAATCGGCCAGTTAGACGGATGTGTCCTCAAAAACTGTAACCAAACTTCAGGTGGATCTTCGGCCCTTGGGTTAGGGATGCCTGCAACTCGGGCTCTGTAGTTAGTTTGGCGAGAGGCCGGGATCGAAGAGGCGGAAGAAGAGGACCTGATGCTAGGGTCGGACGACGGATTTCTCCACTGCGTTAGCACAAAGTTCATGCCGAATGTTTTTTTTTCCGGTTCAGTTGCATGGGCTTCCGTGCAAAGAGCCTTGCACTTCGCCAGAGCAGCAGCATCGTGGTTGTGCGCCGCAGAAAACAAAGCAGCCAACGATTTTCGGACGCCACTTTTGAACGACATAGCTGTATAGTAATCCGGAATATCGGCACCTGGACCCAAATGTCGTTGATTGGGATGACTGGGACGAAATGCGCCGGTAGAAGGAGGAGAGCCTGCGTTCGATGAAGACGCTAATGACGGTGCACGCGCCACATGCGCATACGAAGGCCCGGCGGAGACTGAAGTGCTTGACGACCTAATGTGGCGTAACGGTTCAGAAGAGGGTGTAACTACGTCGTCATTCCAAAGCGAAGACTGATTACCACCCCGCTCCTGGAATTCCCGACGTGTTGCAAACCTGGGCTTGTCGAACATAGAAAGGAAGTCCTCAATCGAAGTATGTCCGAGGAATAGCTGGGTAAGGTGTTTCAGCTCTTCCTCGACCTTGGCTAGCTCTACGTGAGCAGCGTCTGGCCTGTCTAAAGCTTTCTCCTTTGCTTCGCGTTTACTATGCTCTCCTTCTACGCGCCCTCTATGCCACATAACATCGTGTCGAGCATGCATTTTGATATATGCATCCTCGATCCCTCTAACCCTCTGTTTGTGGGAGCGGTGAATATGAGACGCAAAAGTATTGCAGATACTACATCCCAGGTCGCTATTGTGTATAATTCCATATACATCTAGGTCGACATCCCAGCAGTGATGCTCGTGAACAACGTCAAGGTTGCAGGTGCAGAGGTCTGGTTCTGGCAACCGGTCGATTCCAGAATAAGTAGTAGGAGAAGGAGAGCGACCGAGCGTGAAGGGTCGTTCAAGTTGTGGCGTCGTGTGAGATGAGGACATTATTGCAAGGAAAGACGGCCATTATTCATTTTAAGTACTATGTTCTCGCGATTCTAACATTAGGAGAATTGAGCATGGATTTCGATGCTCGATTCCTGGAAGGAAGATTGACCGATCGAGAATGAGGCAGTGTACATGGGTGCATGCGTTACTTTGCCGGCATCACCAAGCTGGAGTTAGTTCAGCATCCACCTAATTGGGAAGCGTACGTTGTCGGGCTGTACAGCATTCATACTAGTGTTCTAGAATGGGCACATAGCATAGCTATTACAAGACCTCAACAGGAAAGAGCGGATCATCTTGACTCGTTGAAGTACAAAGAAAGCCCATTTTTTGGTATATACCGTCATGGTAAGGCCACCTTATTCTGACCCAGCCTTGTAATCAACAATCATCAATTCATATAGCAAGCATAGCAAGCATAGCACTTCACCTAGACTCGCGACCAATCCCACCTACGTAATTTATTTGGTGTAAACAGCCAAATCCGTTTGTTTGTACCATAAACAAAGGAAATTCCTACGTCTACGGATCCTTCGGTCCGAGATGGCTGTGCCATAGTTTCAAATAGAAACGGATGGTCACGAGCCTACACTTCACCTGCAGATACGGCTGTTGATTATCTCAGCTTGACCTCCGTTGAATTCAAATGACTTGCGAGTTTCGGTACCGCTCGTTACAGCTGCTCGAAGATGGCAAGGGCACCACGTCGGGCAGTCATCGAGTATGCGTTGTACATGTAGGCCATTCTACAGCATGTACAAAAGGTAAGTCACTTGCTCAGAATGTGGAAATGCTGATTTGAAAACAAGTACTTTAGCACCAATTAAGGATAGAGATTCAAGTTGTGTAGCTTTTTCGACGGGTTCATTAAAGGCTTCTGAAGGAGTACAGCCGTTCTTGAGGAGGGGCAAGGAACAATCCCTTCATTAAATGACATAAGATATCACATCGGGGACATTCAAATGGAAGAATTACGGATAGCTCCAAGAAGATGTGATATCCTGAAACATAGAAGTTACCTGCCACAGCGCTTCGTACTCACCCAAGTCAGATTACACATCTTTCTCAAAGATGTGTCGTACATATAGCCAGAACCGATACCAACACCAAAAGCAATGGCCAATCCTGGAAGACAACAACGGAAAATTGATTCCAGTCCCTCCCTGAAGAGACCACGGACAGTAGGACCAGAACCTTTGGGTGCAACAGGGATGGCATCCACCGCAATGAACTCTTCTTTGTAGACAACAGTCATCAATATCGAGAGTGACGCATTGCATCCTCCTGGTTATTCAATGCCGCTTGTTCGGATGCTCCCAGTCCCCTCATTCCTGCTCCTGTTTCCCCGCTTCTGGCCCATCTTCTCTATCCCAGGATTAAACGCATTCCGAAGTAAATCTTTATGAACCCCAGTACCAAATACAATAGGAGGGAAAATGAGTTAGTCACTGTAGAGCATAACGGTATTGAGTGGATCGGCAAAGCATGAGGATGAATCTGGATTGGGCAGTAGTATCCACGCTGGACACAGAAGGAGTACCATGGTGAGAGTCGATCGAAGCATGGGAATTGGCATAACGCATCATTCCAGTCCAATCCACGCTGTCTCACGAAGACATAAGAGCAGTTTTTGAATTTTTCGCGTTCTGAGGAGCATACCAAAACAGCGTGACATAGTCGTTAGATTGGCTAGTATACCGGTTCTGGAAGCTTGAAAGAGTCATTGTAGTTGCGGCCGAAGAAGCGCGACTTGCTCAAAGCGCGCCCTGATCTAATTCACTGCTTCGATCTCAGAATCCTGAAGGTTATCAAGCCCTCTTGAATGCTCCTCAATCTTCAACCTTTGCTGTGAATTCTGTGAGTCTCCGTTCTTCATTCTCAAATAGCCACACTCAATCCTTGTACTTGAGGAACGTCTGCAATCGTCCGCCGTCATGGTTGAGAGCTTGGGATTTGGAGAGAGCGGAGAGCTCAACAGTGAATGCGTATGCGATTCAAAATTTTAATCACAAAACAACAAGCAAGACAATCACACTCCCGAGACAATACTCGGTCCCGGACTTTCAATTTATTTCAAGGGGCGCTGACTTGATTGAACGCGTGACGAGTCTGACGACCGCATTTATCTTCTTGCTATCTTCCCTATGGGTTCGAAGCTCTCAGAGAAGTTCTCAGAGTCGAAGTCCGGCAATGCAGGTGGCATGCCTCAGCAAGGAGATCGTAAGTCCTGCTTACCAGTTGATACCTGATCTGATTCTAAAATATCCATGCAGCACAAAGGGGCTTGTGGAATTGGCTCTCCTCCAAGTTGACACCGGATCCAGCAAAAAAGGAGGAGAAACGCCTGCGGAAGGTGGAAAGAAACTACGCCCTCATGGTCCAGCGCTGGGGAAAACCAGGCAGCCCCAACCATGAAATGGTGATGAAATACTGGGTTGCCACTCGCATGCGGGAGCACTGGGAAGAATATCTCCTACACCAGCACCCTAGCCGATTCAAGCGAATGATGGACGTACGGTATATGGAGCCGATCCCCACTGCCTGGGTGCAAAGTCGCTATCTCGCCAATCCCAAACCCGAGTACTCGACCTTTGAGAATGCAGCCGAAGAACGTCTGTACTACCTCCTCAACAATGGCAAGACGCCCGATGGATCAAGGCATGCACCTCTCCGCCCTCTCAACATCGTCAGAGATCGCTACACCATTATTAAGCGGGGAAACGAACGCAATGCCCGTGCCGTGGCTCTTGACGCAAAGCGTTTGGCTGCTTATTCCAGCCCCGGTGACGTCTTCCATAGCGACAAGGCAATCAAGTCTCAGCAGTACTCTCCCCAGGTCCAAAACATCGTCTACGCTGCGCGAACTGCAGCACTGCACCAGCTCGCAGAGGGACTCTTGCACGGCGATCATCTTGAGACTATGCTGCTCATCGATGTCAGTGGTAGCATGACTTGGAATCCGCACAAGGGGATTACAGGGCCCGACGGGATACGTCGTTTCCATGACCAACCGAGCAATATTTTGTTGGTCAAGCATCTTGTGCACAGAGTGCTGCATCATATGGTGCCGAGAGCGCAGAAAGAACATCCGACACAGTATGGTATTGATACTGTCACCTTCTCATCGTGGGGGACGTATATTGGGCAGTTGTCTGCCCATAATTTTGAGAGTGATTGGAGATCTAGGGTTACGCTTGGTGGTGGTACACGTAAGTCACAACAGAGGTATGCAGTTGTTGGTACTGATGATATACAGAGGTAATGCAAGGCTGGCAAGTAGTTAAGAACACGTACTTCCAGCATCAGCACAAATACTTTGGCCACGGTCGCTACGACAACATCTACGGTTGGCAGCCGACTCCCGAAATGCCCAAGCTGTCGCTGCTCGTCTTCCTCGATGGTGAAGCTGCTGATATGGATGGTATGCCGCATTCCATCCCTGTATTTGCAAGCTAACGTATCTCCTTACAGAATTTGAACTAGAACTTCTCGGCGAAACCTGGGCCTATGTGACCGTGGCGTTAGTGGGAATGGAAGGCTGTCCGCACCACCATAGCCATGCCATCGAGCTTGAGCGTGTTGCCAAGTTCAACCCGCATGTTGGATTCTATGATGTACATGGGCGAGTATGTGAGCGGATGTTGGTGGAGGATATCTTGAGCAGGTGAGTTGACTCTTTTTTTTCTTTCTTTTTTTGACAAGGAAAGAGCTAATAAGGGTGAATAGTGTTTATCCTATTGATCCCCCGACTTATGAGGAGATTTTGAAGCCTGAGTAAGTCCTGGGATTCCCATTCACAGTGTTGTACTGACAAGAGTGCTGTAGATACGATTTACTACCTGAGGAATTGCCTGCATACTATTAGTACCAATATAATGTAACGGGAATCTTGAAGGCGAAATTGAGGTACACGGAACGGGAGTGGGACTGCATCTGAGTAGGTTGTCTCCGTCCGTATCTCCGAGAGTAGGATTTCGCTACCAGTCGTAAGAGGAAGGAGAAGGTAGTCGAAATGAATCCAAGTCGGTGCATTGCGTATAAGTCTGAGCATCCGCAGCATTGGAGACAAAAGACAAAGATCTGGCTGTACTAAGGCCGTAATCTCCTTCTCAATTGTCAACTTCTTTATTCTATTTTCTGAATCTCTATTCTCAGTTTCAGTATTCATAGTCTGAACTACTGCGATTTGAGAGGGTAAAGTGCGTAAAATAGGCACGGATAGTGGGACTCGAGAGAGGGAGATATGTGCTTGGATTCGGGCCAGGTACGCACAATTCGGGAATTGATCATAGCCGCTCAGCCTACATCTATAGCAGGCACGCCAAAAGTACAAAAAAATCCGCTCAAATTTGGAAGAGCGGACTGATGGTTAACTTTTCATCCAAAAAATCACTTACTAGTTGAGTGAAAACTGATCATTCAGCTTGGCTGAAATGGAATTTCTCAACTGAAAGCAGTTTTCACTCAAAATTTCCATAATAAGTGGTTTTTTGGCCAATAAGTTCCAGATCTGTCCATTTTTCATTTGAGCCAATTTTTTTTTTTGCACTTTTGGCATGAGGTAAATGAAATATAGTTAAGTATTGAGTAATGAAGATCAAGACTTTTCCAATGGCATAAATCAGTCCAAGGAATTGGTGCATCAATAGATTGGGAAAATGAAACTGAATTCTTATTGGACTTACAGAATTTGAGAAATCCATTTGTAAATAGATAGATATATTCCCTGGTAGTATATATTAGTTAGTACATGCAGCAGTCATATTTAGTCAAAAAAGTGTGCCCATAAAAGCTGGGCTCAATAAGTGAGTTGCTAGGTTTATGAGCATACAGTGACGGCCAGATCAAATCCACACCCCCGGATTACGTCACCGGCGCTTAAGCCCTACTTGTAGCAATATCCGAACAGAAAAAAAGCTTTTAGGTTTTCTACAGGGCTACCTCCTGTTAGAATGACCCCTACCAAGCATACGCCATTCTTATATACCACAATGTCCAAAAAAAACAACATGTTTTTGGGGATAGAAGACTTAAGCGCTGGTGACATAACCGGTTTCCAAATCCGGGGTGTGGATTTGATCTGGCCGTCACTGTATTTTCTACTATGTATTTTCTTTTTTTTTCATTCAATGCTTGCAAGTTAATATATTATGTTAAACTGTGGTACTAGTCGTGAAGATACAATTAGATATCCGAGTTGCTATATCCGTACCCTTTGCCTGCAAGTTTCCTTCCCAATTCTTTGCCTGGGTATACAGACGCTTCGGGCGAAGGCAGCGGTGGAAGACGCGGTACATCCTGTCGAGTCTCTAATTCTATCCTTCTCGCATCATACCCAAACAACCAGTCCTTCCTTACTTCGCTAGCCCAGAAAATCGGGTTATCCTCCGTATCAAGCTTCATAAGGCTATCGCGTTGCTCCTGTGCCGGTCCATCATACAGATGCAACCACTCCTGCAAGACTTGCGTATTCCGAGTCACATAGTCTGTCCTAGGCACTCTACACTTCTCGTACAAGGCTAGCGCATCGGGGATTTCATTGCAGAGGCTCAATGCTGCTCGGAGAGCAGCTGCATCTTCCATAACCTGCGCAGCACCCTGAGCCAAGTAAGGCATCATCGGATGGCATGCGTCTCCAAGCAACGCTACCTTCCCACTCGGATGCACCCATCGTCGCAGTGGTTCCTCCAACTCAACCAACTTCCACTTTACAAACTCGCTCGTCATCGCGCAAAGTTTCTGTACCTGCGAACACCACCCAGAGTCCTTACCGAACCTCTCTACGAGCTCTCTATTGTCGACGTGGTTTTTCCAAGTGCCTTGGCTTACTGGCTCGCCCCGATCTGTACGATGGGTGATGTCGATGATGATGTTGAATAGCTCGCCGCCGCGTAATGGGTAACCAACAGCGTCTGAATCAAAACAAAACAAGTCAGACTACATAGTTCCATAGATGCTAGAAAGAAATATACTGACGTCCCTCGGGACCCATCCAGTGCCTCGCCCAGGCTTCGGTAACGAGCGTTTCAAGTTCGGGATCCTCCAACATGGGTTTTGCGGGCACTAGAATTCGATAGGCGACGTCTCCAGTGTCAACTGGCTCGACAGGAGAACCGTTGATATCCGAACGAGCTAGGGACTTAATCCCTTCTGCAGATATAACAAGATCCCCTGTGTACCAATACCCCGCAAGGTCCTCCGGGGTCGCCTCTATCCCCTCTGCACCCTCTTCCATCTTCACCCTCACAGCCGGTTTATCATAATCATATTCCACGACTCTCCTCGACGTTAGAATCCTAATCTTCCCAGCGTTCTCTGGCTGTGAACCATCACTGTACTTCTTCGTAGCTTTAACCAGCGCATCCACAAGATCGGCACGATGAATAAAGTAATAAGGCGCGCCGTACTTGAGATGCACGTCCGAGTCACCACCCTGAAAGGGCACGTCGCATAAAATTTCGTTTTTATAGTTTAGGAACCGGTTTCCGAGAGAGGTTTCTTTCTTGATCGAGTCAAAGTCTACACCCCATTCGAGGGCGAGTTTGGATGAATTTGGGGGAACTCGGATACCGGCGCCGACCTAAGGCCATGATTTGGATGAGTTACTTATTCCGCACTCCAAAGGGCTTTTGAAAAGCACTCGCCTCTGTGAAAGCCTTGACAGCATCGAGAACAGTAACGTGGTGACCATCCGCTGCGAGAGCAAGAGCAGTGGACAAGCCGCCAATACCCGCTCCGACAACAACCACATCGAGTTTCTTCATTTGTGGGGATAAAACAGAGATGAAAAATAGCTCCACCGCCCGCTGCTCAGTTCCTTTTATGATATCGACCTGGAGGTGTTCACGGGACACAATACGAGAGGCGGTGAGAATCAGATAAGACTTTCATTGCCTTGTCGGGATGGACGGATGAGCGACGCGGATATAAATAGCCGCATCCGCCTTCTAGTACCATGACGTATCGAATCAGAAGACTCTGGTACCCATTCATCTATATCCGAGCTTGAAAACGGCAGTTCGTCAAATTGAGTGGCTCATGAGCTATCTGGTTTTTGGTACGTCTCCGGTAAAGATTGAATCAAATCCAGATTGACGACGTGTGGAATCGATGGTTTGTGAATGGAAGAGGAATAATGAGGTGCCGCGAGTGCTATATTTCGTCCAGTAGGAATGTACAGAATGAGAGGATTTGGAATCGGGTTTTCGTGGATAATTCATCCAAGCCAATGAGGCTTTGAACATGGGAAATGTCCATCTGGTAAGGACATCCAAAAAAACTTCAGTCGAGGGAACCGCAGAGATTGGTCGACCGTAAGGTGCATGGTCAAATCCGTCCAATTCACTGGTCGGCGCATAGGTAGAGACTGCCTCGGAAGCAAGCTCTAGTTGTGCACGTCACTCAGCTGTCCTACGAATAGACTGCAATTTCCGCATACAACAACCAGTCCCGGCAGACAGTAATGAGTTACTGGATCATCAAGAGATTGAGCGACCGAGCGGTCTGCTAGAATAGCGACACCTGTCTGGAATCGTGGGGGCTGAAGTACGTTCGAATAAGGATCTCCCAAGTTAACGTCTGGAAATGCAAGGTTAAAGTGCGCTTTAAATTGACCAAAAGTTCACTAACCAGAGGTTTGAATAATTCCAAACGCGTCCCAAAGCTGATCTTGTAAAACTTGCTTCTCACTTCGCAAGCAATCAATCTCGTAGTTCAAACGCTCAATTATCACCAACTCTTTTTCGCAAGATCTCGTTCTCCGCCGCGGAATTCTCTGCTTTCGGCTTGACCAGTTGGTTATCAGCAGAATGTCTGTTTCGCGTCGCAAGGAATCATTTCCATAGCTTTCAGTTGTCCTAGTTTCTGCGTCGGAGGTAATGTAGAGAGTAGAATGTTCTGAGCGCTTAAAACAATTGAATTTGGCCTCCTTTGTTCAAACCTTCATCTTTCCTGCCGTACTGTAGCACACCAATCACCAGTCCCCGGTAGACGTACGGTAAGCAAAATGAATATTTTCTCTAGTAGAATTCAGATTTCCAACTTGACAAATCGAACAGAAATCACAGCAAAATGCAGACGGTCTGCTCAAACTCTAACGTTAACACTACCTTCACGCCTCGGGTACAACCTCCGGTAGATGACTCTCAGATCCTCGAAAAGCTACGCTGGGAATCTGGTCCTGCGACACTTCACCCCAATGAGATGAACTCTGTTGAGTCGATACTCCAAAGCGCACGCCAGGATCTTGAGTACTACGACCGGGAGATTCAGATTCTCGACTCTCGGAAAAAGGAATTTATCAGGAAGCAGGAGCACCTACGGAAATACATGGCCCAACTCCAGGCTTTGCTTTCTCCCTTCCGAAAGGTTCCCGACGAGATTTTGCGGCGAATCTTTGAAGATTGCTGCGGTGGTTCCGACAATCACTTCATTTTGCGCAATAAAAACAGCGGAGAGCCTATGGATGCTATCAAAAATATGCCTGCGCTGGCTCTGACTAGTGTCTGTTCACGGTGGCGTAGGAACGGACTATCCATCCCGAGTATATGGTCGAGGATATCGTTGGAATATGAAAGGGAGTCCGAGTCGGCCCTGTCACTCCTCCGCACTTTCCTGAATCGGTCGGCATCAGTACCATTGACCATCCACATTAACCTCAAAACATACCCTTATCCAGATGGAACCGTAAACGAACTTTTCCCCGTTATAGCATGCCTAATCGACCATACGCACCGCTGGCGGAGCCTGATCTTTCGATCCGAAGATTATCTGCTTCCTATTCTGTTTCCGCGTTGTATGGAAGACTTTCCTCTGCTAGAAGATCTGGACACTCTACGTAATCATGAGAATGATGCAGGACGCGAATTGGAAGATTTCGCTCATAAAGCACCGAAACTGCACAAGCTGAGGCTCGGTTCCCTGCCGGAAGCCTCTTTATTCGACTTTGCAGGTTTTCCTTTCTCACAGCTTTCTCATTTTGAATACCATGATCCTACCCCCAGCGGAATCCAAACACTATTCGATAACAGTCCAAATCTAGTATCGTTGAAAATAAAGGAATTTCACGATGACGTTTCCTATCCAAGCGGACCCGCGTCCCCCAGAACTTGCTCTTCCATCAAGACACTGACCCTGTGTCGTGGCTTTGTCACTAGAACCAACCGCAACTTGCCAGAGCATTCCGTTTTACCATACCTCACGCTCCCGTCATTACAAAATCTGCATTTCGAACCATCTAATCAGCCAGGTTCTTGGGCTCACTTCGAGCCATTCGCGGCATTTCTGTCACGATCATCCCCTCCTTTGACGACGTTGACGATTCAGAATCTATCACTCCCCGATTCTAACCTCATCAGTATTCTGGCTCAGATTCCAACTTTGCTAGACCTTGTTATTGACGACAACAATGTTCTACCTGCCGAGAGCCCTATTACATGCGATTTCATTGAGAGCCTTCACGCTTTCTATCCAGATTGGGCCACTCCCATTGTCCCGAGACTCCGCTCCCTAAAGTTGGATGTTGGTGCTGAGGCATTTGAAGATGCTCTGGTCGTGGATATGGTCCAGTCGCGATGGATTCCCGAAAAGCTCTCTGCGAGCTACACCAATGGGGCTGAGTCTGACGGACTCCCGCCAGTTGACTGCCTGCGGGAATTTACCATGAAGTTTCGAGAGCGTGAGGAGGTAGTAAAGGGTGCATATCAGCCTATCGAGGAGACTGGGATGAGGGCAGTGATATTGTGGAAGCAATAGGTGAAATAACAGATGGTTGTCGAGAGCGTATGTGAGAAGAAACCGAGAGCGCGGATGATATCGACGCTGCGACATGGATCTGCATTCGGTGGTTGGTCGGCCCGCTTTTCCAATGTAAAAAAGCGCATCGTGGATGAGTATAGTACAGGCGCGATAGTTTAGAGTACAACGGCACGACGATACATATATACGTACTAGTAGCAATAATGATCATGAGGTGAATAGATATCAAAGAATCTACAAAAATTAAAATGGAATTCAAGACAGGCCGCGAGACATTCGCTAATGACCAACCAAAACCACAACACATCCGACAGATCCAATTTAAAAGATGGAGTTCACAACATCACTCCCAATCGCCGAACCAGCTCCGAACCCTAGTCCTCCAACGGCAGCGGTCGCGAGCTAGATGATCAAAAATATACAGTCAGAGAACATAAAACGAGAAAGCAGCCCGCAACTGAGACGTACCGTATTCCCCATTCCACCAAACCTATTCTTCTTCGGTGGATCAGCGGGTAAAGGCGCAGGAGGTGCTGAAGCCGATTGAGCTATAATCGGAGGTTGATACTGCATGGGCCCAGGAGGAGGCGGAGATTGATACGGATATGGAGGCTGCTGATAATAGCCGCCTGGAGGGGGTCCGGGAGGTCCAGGAGGTCCATAATGACCTGGCGGACCCGAGGGAGGAGGAGGCCCGTACGACCCCGGGCCCTGAGGGCGGAGGGTACGATGGGTTAGGCGCTGCAGGAGATCCAAGAGGTCGAGGTGCATCAGAGTATGAATAGTTCGAGTTGTACTGGTTGGAAGGACCGGGATTCGGAGGACCTCCCCGGCCCATCGGAACTGGGATTGTGGGCGCAGGTTGAGGAGGATTATGGCGTGATGGACTTCGATTCAGAAAAGAGCTTTGATTCGAGGATTGTGTAGTTGAAGGAGGTAGTTTCTCGACATAATTAGAAGGAAAAAGGCCCTCGCAGCCGTTATGTCTCCCTGTCCACCAGTCCTTATTAGTCTCTTGGACGATTTCGATGATGTCTCCAGGGCGGAACGATAGATCTTGTGGGTCCTGCGTGTAAAGATTAGCATCGGCTCTAGTAGTAGTAATAAATTGGACTATTAGCGCTCACCTCACCGCCTTCATTGTACCCCCACAAAGCTTTCGCTTTGCTATCGCACGACCAGGATCCGGATTATATTCCAAGTCTCGAGCATCATTGGGTGCTTGTAGGTAGAAATGTGAAGCGAGTTCAGAGAACGCGTTACTTCTGCGTCAGTTCCTCCGCCTGGTACTGGTAATAAGTTAAGAATCTCCCGACCCGTCTCAGCCGAGATTTGGTTATGGGATATTAGAAAGGTTATATTGCTTCGTGTTTGAGCGAGTAGATGAGAGAACAGAGCCGTTGTGGTAGCGGAACCAGCCATGGATGGATATAGCGATGAAAGCGAAAAGGAAAGCTGTATACGACTTGAGCGCTAATCGGATCGGAAAGCCGTTCTCGAGGCAAATTAGAAAAGAGATATTGCTTCGTGTTTGAGCGAGTAGATGAGAGAACAGAGCCGTTGTGGTAGCGGAACCAGCCATGGATGGATATAGTT